>PVJD01004055.1:0-146412 GCA_004026545.1 Mormoops blainvillei | reverse complement strand
ATGACCCTCCAGGAGTCAGGACTTGTGGGTAGGGTCGGTGTCTCGTTCTCCGGGGGGCGGCGCCTGCCACCCACTGGGCCCCGCGTCACTGAGGGGGGCGGGGGTCCCTAGCCGGAGCCGCGCCGCCCCGCTCGCTCCCCGGCCCGCCCGCCCTCCCGGCACTTACAGCAGGTCGGGCCGGTGCCGGTGCAGGATGGCGCAGAAGGCCAGGCCATCCCGGAAGGAGCTGCTCAGGTTGCGGATGTCCACGCCGCGGTAGCCCTCGCACTGGCGGCGGCACCAGGCCAGCAGCGCGCCCCGCGGCCCAGCCATGAGCCGCGCGGGACTCGGCCCGGCTCCGGGCGCCGCCCGGCTCAGGCTTCACGCTCGGGCCGAGTACCGGCGGCGGCTTCAGCGCGGCCCTGCCCCGCGCTGCTCCGAACTCCTGGCGCCGACCGGCGGGCGCGGGGCGGGGAGGAGGCGGGGCCGCGGCCTGGTGTCCTCGCTCGGGCTCCGGCGCGGGGTCCCGGCTCGGCCGCCTGCTCCCCGCCCGGACCTGCCCGGACCAGCCCGGCCGGCCGCCGCCTACTCACCGCCTCCTGCTCCCCTGGCTGTGGGCCGGCCGCGGGCGCCTCGGTCCCCGCCCGCCGCCGCCGCCGCCGCCGCCGCCGCCGGGGAGCGGGGAGGGGGCGGTGGCCTGGCGCCCCACCCAGCGGCGGCTCCGCCCCCAGGCGCGGACCCCCCACCCACACCCGCCCGACACCCCACCGTCCCTCTCCTCAGCTATCTCCAGTCACCGCTTCCACACGGCGACCCCTCAAAGAACTCTGGGGCAGCCCCTAACCTCTCACCCACCGCCAACTAGCCCTTCCCCACAATGACTTCCTCCACCACGCAGCCCTCCAGGAACTTGCCTCTTCCTCCCAACCTGAGCTCTTCCCACTCTTTGGCCTAACGCCCTGCAAATCCCCCACATTGATGTCCCTAAACCCACTTAACTACCCTGGTCTGAAACTTTGGGAGACTTCCCCCCCAATCTCAGACCAATCAGGCAGTTCTGCAGACTCCAAAGCACCCCCAGATGGCCACCGGCTTCCTTCACCCTGTCTCACCGCTCCCAAACACCCCTGACCTCCCGGTAGTTCTGTCTTCCACCATTCCCCAGCCCCACAGCCTGCCAGGGAGTCTTCATGCTGTATTGAGCCTGACGGCCTGCCCTGCAGAGTTCTGACCCTCTGTGCCCTCAGGGATCAAGGGTCGGCCCCTCACCACTGGGGTTCCCGCTCCTGCCCTGCCGGGATTCGGGTGGTGGTGGGTTCCCAAGTAGGGAAAGGACCTATGGGAAGCAGGCCCTTGCATGGCCAGGCATTAGGTTTCTGGCCTGGAACCATTCGCCACTGCTCCCAGTCTGCGACCCCTCCCCATAGGCCTGTCCTCCTGCGGCAGATGAATCAGCCTTCTGGCTGGCTGCCAGCTGCCAGGGCAGTGATGTAAGTCTGACCAGTGCACTAGTTAGTGTGGTTGGGTCTGTTGCTCCACCCCATCCCCCACCACCAAGGGAAGGAGCGGGGTCTTAGTCATCTCTGTCACCGCTCAGCTCTGGGCTGGGTGGATGTGGGGAATGGAAAGAACAGGGGTTTGGGAGTCATATTGACCCAGGCTCAGATCTCGGCTTTACTCGCTCACCCAGCCATATGATCTCGAGCCACCCTGAACCTCAGTTTCTACATCTTAAAAATGGGGATAATTTCTTCTTTTACAAGGCTGCTGGTCGTATTAAGATGTACCTGATCCTTTTAGCCATCGCTCATAAATGCTAGCTGTTGATACCTGGTACCTGGTAAACATGCGGTAAAATGGATTGAAAACATTTCGTACCCAGCTTATCACCTGGGCCTTGAGTAAATTATTGAGCAGAGAGGCTGACTTGGTGAATCCCACCTTCTCCAAGGTCCACTAAGTCCCAGCCCAGGAGACAATGATGACCGAGGAGTAGGGGGGCCAACTTGCCAACCTGGACCAGCCCCACATCCTGGATCTGCCTGAGGCTGGAAGGCCACCATCTAGGCCCAGAATGGGGACTCTCAGGCTACTTAGGAAGGGGCTGCTACGGGCCAGTCTGCCTGGCTAACCCTCCTGGCCTTTACCTGTCTGCACTACCGACTCCTACCTTCCTTGTCTTTTCTGGGAAAGCAAATCCAGGAAAGGAAGGTTCCAGGTGCTCTCATTAAATTGGGGACCTGGCCTCAGGACCCTGGTAACAGCACCCACAAGGACTTTCATTAAAACCCTGTCCTCACCAGCCCCAGGGGCTCCCTGCAGTTCCCTGAAGACAGCTCTGGACCTGACCTTGATCCCATTGCCACAATGGCTTATGTGGCACAGCTCTCTGGGCCCCCATTAACCATGTGTGGGTTTTACAAATTCATTATTTCAGGCAGCTCACCATGATGGGAAGTAAGGGCCTGCGTGACCACAGCTGTGTGACCACAACCCAGACAGCTCACCCCCATGAATCTCAGTTTCATAGCCCGTGACATGGAGATAACCATCTTCGTTGGGCCGGTGTGTCAGGGTTGTGGGTAATCAGGTGAGGCGATGGAAAAATGCTGTGCAGACTGTAAATCTGGATTCAGGCGGGAGGAGAGGCTACGTTACAGGTAAGGCCAGGAGTCACAGGCGGCTGGGCCAGTCAGATCGCTGGCCCAAAATCAGGCCATAATTTCAGGATGAGGGCAAAGGGTTTAGGTCCTTCATTCAGTGCTTTTCTTTATTTTTAATTACCAGTTTAGAATTGAATATGTTTTCCTTACCAAAAATTTAAAAATAAAATAAAGCAAAAGTTCCTACCTATCTCCCTCAATTCCAGTCTCCTCCTAAGATCTTGGAGAGAAAGCTTGCTCCCCAGCCTATGTCTCAAATAAACTCATATTTTTTTTAAAAAAACTTTTTTTTAAAGTAGCCACGGTAGTCAGCTTGAAACTTAGCCTTCCAGGCCTTGCGCAGGCATTTATATTCAAACATGGATCCAACAGATACTTACTAAGCTTCCAAGCCCAAGCGGAGACGGGGGTGAACAAGACAGGATTTCTGTCCTCATGGAATGAACATTCTGGCTGGGAAGATGAGCAGTAACCAAGTAAACAAATCAACGAAGATTACTTCAGGTGGCGAGAGGGGCTCGGAAGAAAATAAAGCAAGGGGCTGTGATTGTGACCACGGGAACAGGCAGGGTGGCCTTCGGAACAGCCGCAGGTGTCCAGGAAGTGTGGCAGGATCCTGGCAGGGAAGTGCTGGCTAGTCTGGTCAGTGAGGCAGCACGATAAGGGAAGGAACACGGAAGCCCAAGGCACAGCAGGCGTCCAGGGGAGGCCCCTGGCTAGTTTGGGTCAAAGTGCACTGTTCTTCCTGCCAACCCGCTTTGCAGGAGAGCTGAGAAGGAGGCAGGTGCAATAGCTGGGTGGGAAAAAAACAGAGCTGCCCTGACGGGGTGGCTCAGTTGGAGCATCGTCCCGTCCACCAAAATGTAGCAAGTTCCACTCCCTATCAGGGCACATACCTAGGTTTTGGGTTCGATCCCTGGTCAAGGCGTGTACGGGAGGCAACCAGTCGATGTATTTCTCTCTTTCAAATCAATAAAAACATATCCTCGGGTGAGGATTTAGAAAAGGGAAAAGCAGAGAATGACTGGGGTGGGAGAAATTCACCTAGAATGAGTACCGAGAGTGAATAAGTGAGTGAATAACCAGGACCTATGGTTTATATTATTTTCACATACATCTCCAGGTAAGTTTCAGAAAGATGAAAGGGGGCAGAGCCGCCATGGAGGGGCCTGCAGAGGCATTGCGGAAATGAATTTCATTGTTGCCCTGAGAAAGTCTGGCTGTGGGGTCTACTCCGTTTTACGCCTGTTTAGAGGCGGGTGGGCTGCTTCTGTCTCAGAGCCAGAGGTCCATGTGCGTATGTGTGTTCCTGGGGGTGGGAGGCGATGCCTGGCTGACCCGTTTCACCCACCACCCACTTTCTATGCCACTGCCTTGCTGGAAGACCCCAGACGAGGATGTCACCTGTCCAAGGTTTAGTGTCAACGTTTATAAAATGTAAGGATCTGCCCACCCTGCCATGCAGAGGCCCGTCTCTAGGGTTCCGTCCTCCAGAAATACTATCCCAAGGGCCCTGAGATGTCTCAATACGCACAAAGATGTTCATTGTTTGTTCACAGCAAAGCCCTGGGCACAGCCTGAATGCTCATTCGTAAGGGACTGGGTAACTCGGTTTCAGCACAGCTGGACAACAGAAAAACACACAGCTGTTAAAAAGAATGTCATGGAAATACATCCTTAAAAGAAATGAAAAAGCAAGCTACAGAGTAACAGGTTTAATAGGGTCCCATTTTTGCAAAACAATATTACATATCTATAAACCATACATATTTATGTATCTAAATATTTACATGTGCGTGTATATGGCATTTTGCTTTATTTTGGTGTTTTTTGTTGTTTTCTTTTAAAAAAATATTTTTTTAATTTATTTTTAGAAAGAGGGGAAAGGAGAGAAAGGGGAACATCAATCAGTTGCCTCTCGTGCACCCCCAGCTAGAGACCAGCCCTCAACCCAGGCATGTGCCCTGACTGGGAATCGAACGGGCAGCGTTTCAGTCTGCGGGCCAGTGCTCACTCCACTGAGCCCCACTGGCCAGGGCTGGGTTTTTTTCCTTTTTCTTTTGTTTTTGTTTCATTGTAAGTCGTCAGGAAGAATGGATACCTGCCCAGATGCTGGCAGTGGTTAACTTTGGAATTGAGATTGGTGGGTATGGCAGACTCACTTTTTACAAGTCACTACGGTTTGAATTTATAACAACAGATAACTTTTTAAAATAATTCACCCACCATAAAATCCACTCTTTTAAAGTATACAGTTCAGTGTTTTTAGTATATTCACAGAGTAATGTAATCAATCATTACCACTATTTCATTTAGAACATTTTCATTGCCCCCAAAACTCTGTACCCTACACTCTGCACTGCATTCACTCCCAACTTCCCCTCCCCTTCGCCCCAGCCCTGGCAACCACCACCCTACTTTCTGTCTCTGTGTATTGGACTATTCTAGGTGCCTAATATAAGTGGAGTCACCGTATTGGTTGCTAATTAATTTTTAAACTCTTGCTCTGTCATAGTGTTAACCAGTCACTTGAAAAAAAAAAAGTCATTTGCACTTTCTCATACCAACACACGCTGTTTGTGGTTTAATGTTGCTAGAAGCAAATCAGGCTCTAGTTTTAAAATAAAACCAGCCCCAAATGAACAAAAGGAAATTTGTCCACACAGTACCAGGGCCCAGGCAGATCACTGTAAGATGAAACGAAGACAGGCGGAGCTGATATAACTTTATAATGAAAGAAATACAAGGTGGGGCAGGGAGGGGGTCTTCCTGAACTGGGCCATCCCCTCGGTCCAGGCAGCCTGGAGCCTCAGCACCTGCAGTCTTCCAGTTCCAGGATTTTGTTTTGCTAAGCTTTCCCGACTGCCAGATCCCAGGATTCTCCAAGTTCCACGTGGGCCTGCCCACTCTGCTTTTCTACCTATCCCTGCCCCAGGATTCAGGGCCTCCTTCGGGCCCTGGGCCCTGAGCTGCTCCCTGGGGGCGGCCTGGCAGAGCTGTGGACAAGAAGAGCATTGTGGGACCTCAGGAGTGGGAGCCTGGGGGCAGCAGGAGGCCTGTGAGAGGCTTCAGCAGCAGCAGGAGTAGCAGATGCTTCGCAGTTCCCCTCTGACCTCCCCGGGCCAGAGGCACGCCCTGAGCATACCAGGGCGCCCTGAGCCCCAGGCTGCCTTAGATGAGGCCTGGGCCCCCTGGAATCCCAGCTATGTCTGAGGATAGTTCAGCTATCCCAAGATTTCGCCACAGACCATGCTGCTGCCACATATACATGCAGGCACATTGTGGGAAATCTATCCGGGACTGGGCAAGTAGGCTTGCATCCTGAGCCCCAAACCAAACAACCCTTCCACTAACCCCTCCAGAACAGGAAGGACCACGTGTCACCCAAGAGGGGAGACTGGAGCCCAAGGAGGTCATGTGTTTGCCCAGGTGGCAGAGGTACTTACAGGGGGCTAGGACTAAGCCCCAACCCCCCTGACCCTCCCTTTCTGTGCTACAGGTGAGGTCTCAGCCGGCCACACTGTCCCTTGATCCTTTTGGCTGCCCCTGAAATGTCTATCACTGGTGTTCCAAATCCTACACAGGCTTTAAGGTCCAGCTCAGCCATCATCACCTCCTCCCTGAAGCCTTCCCTGATAAGCCCAGACAGAAGCCACAACTGCAGATCTTCTCACGGAATCCCATCCTTAGAATTAGATGGAGCACTGGCTGGTGTGGCTTGGTTGGTTGGAGCATTGTCCTGTGTACCAAAGGGTCATATGTTTGATTCCCAGTTGGGGTATATGCCCGGGCTGTAGGTTCGGTCCCCAATCAGACAGGTACACGAGGCAACTGATTGATGTTCCTCTCTCCCTCTCTTTCTCATCAATAAATGTATCCTTGGGTGAAGTTTTTAAAATAAAAAAAAATAATCATAATTAGCTAGAATCCAGAGGGGACATCCTTGCTTATTTCAGACAGGAGTTCCCACATGCCTACCCTGGAGGGACTGGCAAACTAGCCTGGGAGACGAGCATGTAAACAACTGCAATAGTCACAGAAAGACAAGGTAAAGGATGTGATGGTGAGAAGAGCAAAGTTCAACAGGGCTTCCAGAGGTGCCTCTTGTCTGCCTTAGGACTGAAGGTACATCCCTGAAGGCTGCATGGAGGAGGTGGCATTTGAACAATGCCTTGCCCACATTTTGTGGCGTTTATCTGTTCATATGAGTCTCTCCCCATGGGACTGTAAGGTCCTTAATGATAGTGATAGCTCACTCACCTTTATGAGCACTAACCGTGTGGTGGACAGTGTGTGTGTGTGTGTGTGTGTGTGTGTGTGTGTGTGTGCTGTTAATTACACCACCTCTCCAATTCCTCACAATAACTCTATGAGCAAAGGACTAGCACATTATCCCCGCTCACTGATGAGGCTAAAGCTCTGCAAGGTTAAAGCCCACTTGAAGCCATACAGCTGTCAAAAGGTGCAGTCAGGACTCCAGCCAGCTCTTTCTGACTTCACAAAGGACTTTCACCACAAAGGCGCATCTCTGGTGCATTGAAGCAGGCATTGTGTCCAGTTCACTGAACACCCAGTTTGCACTGTAAATTTGCTCATGATTATTTATTGGGTTGCCCAACAAGTCATTTAGGTTTTTCCGTCTGAGGACTCTGGTGGTGCTTAGTTGTCTTTAACTTCATTCAAAACAGGCTCGTCAGGTTGTATTGTGACAGCTGTCACGTCAGTGTGTATTAAAAAAACAAAACAAAACACCAGAATTGGTGAATTTTTGTGCAGCCATTTTAACATTGAAGAAGGAAGAAAATATGCAAAGAAGATATGCAACATTTTCAGTGTCCTATGCTTTATTATTTCAAGAAAGGTAAAAATGCAACTGAAATGCAAAAATAAAAAATTTGCACCGTGTACAGAGAAGGTGCTGTGACTGATCAAATGTGTCAAAAGTGGTTTGCGAAGTTTCTGGAAGGTGTTTAGAAGCACTGGAAGCCAATAGTGGGAGATAGTCAACATATTCAAAATATCCAAATCGATAAAGTTATTGGTGAAAATGAAAAACGTGTCTTATTTTATGGAAAAAAAATAAATAAATTTTTTGGTCAACCCCATATGTCCCTGTGAGCCTGGTGAGCAAAAGCCTCCCAGGACTCCCAGCTCCGCAGCCCCCAGAGGCCCCGCACGCCATGCCGCCATCTTGCTTGCCACTGTAATCAACATACTGGCTCCTGGGATCCTTCTGGCAGGCTGGTGGGGCTGGTGCTGGGGTGCCAAAATGGTATTCAAGGCACTAACAGTTGAGCTCCTGCTGCTCCACAGGAAAGGTTCATGGCAGAAATGCAGCAGGAAGGACGGGAGGGAGACTGGGGTGCCTGACTTAGGGTTGGGTCTGCAAAACCCATTTATGCTTTGACTCTTTGGGGGTGACTAGGGGTTACGGTGGAGATCTTGGGGGCTAGGGCCCTCCCAACTACCCTTCAGTATCAACCTGGCCAGCTCTGCACGTCAAAGTAGGCAGAATGGGAAATGGTTTCTGAGCTTCCTGGCACACCTCTTCTCTGAGGACCCGGTGTCAGGCAGGACAGAGTTCGGTTAGCCGGTTAGAGAGTTCATCGTCCCTGACGGGACTGTCAGACACTAGAAGGGGACTGTTTGTGTCCCGCTTACCTGAGTGTGCACATGGGATGGGGAGCAAGGCAGCTCTTCCTGTCTGAAACAGAAAGTGAGACTTGTCTGGCAAGGCTCTAAAAGTGAGTTGTGTTTTTTTTCCCCTAAATAGTACAGGGGTTAGAGAGGGTGCACCTCATCTCTAGGTAACACAATACAACTAGGATGGATATGAGTAACATCAAACACACATCACACTCACAGCTTTCTGTGCTGAGACCTAGAAGGGTCAGGCACAGGCACGTGGCAGGGAATTACTGATGAGGAAGCAGAGGCTCAGAGAATTTAAGCAATGTGCCTGAAATCTCCCAGCTTCTACAGGGGGCGGCATCAGGCTGAACTAAGTTCCCTGCCACTTTCCAACCGTGACCAGAAAGTGAAGTCCCCTCTCCTGTGTCCAATGGCCCCAGGGAACTTTATGGAGGGTGGGGGTAGGGCAGAAGGAAGGTACCTTGACCTTGATCAAGTGGCTAGGAAGGAACAGGGTGGGGCCAGAAACCAGGAAAAGTTGGGATTTCCAGATGCAGGCTTGACGAGAATGTGGAGCCACAGGAACCTAGATGATTTGCTGCTTCCCATGCACCGCCCCCCCACTTTCCGGAAAACATCAGAAAATTGCTGGTCAGGCTCTGGATCTTCAAATCCCCCACTCCCCAGCCTTTGCTGTTGCCCTTCACCCGTACCAGAGGCTGACTCCCGACTCCCAGCCACAGCACACTCCCGCCCCGCTCCTGTCTGCGGGGCAGGCTGGGGTGGGGAGGAAAGGCCCCAGGTAGGAAGCGCTGGGGACAGCATAGCTGGTTTTTATTTGCTAAAAGACTGTGCAGGACAGAGCAGAGCGCCATCATTTATTTATTCTATGCCTCTGTGTTCCAGAAAGGCACACCATCACTTATTCATCCAGTGAGTCTTCACTCGAAGCCGTCGATAGTTTCTTGGAATCTGTGACTTTAAGTGAGATGAGGCATAATGAAACTGGCTTTACTTACCCCAGGCTAATTGATAGAAACGAGAGTTAAGTTCCTATTTCTGGTCACAAAAATATCGCCAAACTTCTAAATAAGTACCCCAAACACTTCTAATATTAAACATTGAAATAAATGTAAGCTGTACATACATTTAAGAGAAGTTAATAATAACAGCTAAGAGAATTATTTTCCAAGCCGCTGATTCCAATTCAGGAGCCCGGGTGGCCTCTCCTAGCAGCTCAAGGACCCACCACCCCGAATAAGACGCCCTTCCCTTCGCCAGGTGCACTCACGCCCACCTCCACTCAGTCAGAAGGGGACAATGTAGACACGCCAATTCCCCTACTGTGCGCGTCTTTGGGATGCGGGGGGACCTGGGGTCCCCAAAGAAAACCCGCACTGATGTGGCAGAACTTGCAAACTCCACACAGGCAGTGGCTCCCACTGGGGACTGATTTTTTTTTTTAAGAAAGCAGAAATGGGACACGTATTCATAACTAAAGAAAAAAAAACCACTAAGCAACAGGGACAGACATTAAATATAAGCAGTGAGTTCCACCCCAGCCCTGTTTCTGCAAGGCTGCACGGACAAATGGAATCTCTGGAGACAAAGCCTGCACAACAGGGGAGCTGTCAGCGATGCCTCTGGTCTGGACCCCTGCTGCATTGTTGGCCTCCTCTCCTTCAGCCCTTGGGTGGACCCAGAACAAAACACCAGTCCATGTGGATAGGCTGTCCTATCATATGCTGGCCCTTGTGTCCCTCCACAGCAGCCCGGGCCTCCTTGTATGTTTCTTACTCAACTATAGTATATACCCTGTCCGGTATCCTGTACACTCGGCCACATCGAGATGGATGTTTTTTATTTCCCCATACTCTGCCGATTTGTCATGGATGTTATCTTTGGTGGCTTCCTCATGGACTGCAGTGACAAAGAGAATCTAGCCTTCAACACAGTGCGGTGGTTTGGGAGCATCTCCATCCTGCTCCACGCTGCCATAATCCTCATGCGTCCATGCCCCAGCCCCTCTTCGGAGGCAAAGCTGCGGGCCTTCCATTTCTTTGCTTCTCCTTCAGTTTGTAGAGACTCTTGTCCCCATCCTCATCTATGGTGAAATCCTCACCCTGGCTTCATAAAGACCCAGCAAGTCCATCATCTTGTCTTTGTTGTCAGGAACTGATTTTTTTTGTCACATCAACTTTAATACCAAAATGATGATGAACAAAACAACGTTATACAGGAACTGCTGTACACTTTTATTGTTTCATTCACTCCTCGTTCACTCATCTCCTCATGCATTCACCATTTATTCACTCAACAAATTCTTTTTACAATAAAGATTATTGATCCCAAGAGCTGCCTCTTTTCTCAGATGGTCAAGGGGCTCCTGGCCCATTCTGGATGTAACCCAGAATATTCTAGAACTGCAGGGCTGCGGCTCTTGGACAACAGCTGCCTCATTTTTCAGATAAGGTCATTTTGCAGATAAGGTCAAGGCTACACTGAAAAAAGAAGCCCCATCTTGAGCTCGTAGCCAGTGTATGAGGAAGCCAGAGAGAGAGACTGTGGAAGAAAGCTGAGGCCGCCAGAGGTTGGTCTGTGTGGCAAGAAACCCACTCTTGGCTTTGGGGTCTGACGATCAGGGCTCCAGGCCCAGCTGTTCACACCCTGGTCATCCGCCAAGTGTTTCCTAAGGTGCCTCAAACTCATTTGCAAACCCAGTTCTCTACCCACCTGCATATGTCTCCTGCTCCAAGCCCGCCCCACCCACGCACCCCATCTCCAGGTGGCTCCACTACCTCCCCAGCTGCAAATGCCTGAGGTCTGGCCATCCCCCTCCGCCACCCCCCCGACTCGGCCAACTGCTGAGCCCTGTCCTCTGTAACCTCCCAGGTTGCTTTTGTCCCCTGCCTCCCCCCAGGCCTGCGGCCCCACTGTGTGTGAGGCCCAGCACCTGTGCAGCGGGACTGCTCTAGACAAGTGCCTCAGCCTCTGTGTGAACCGGCCTCTACGCTGTCTCTACACAGACCTGCCTTGGCTCCCTAGGAGGATCGGGGGAGCAAAAGCCGCTAGGTGAGTCTGGAGGCTGAGTCCCATTCCAGCTCCACCGCAAGGCAGCCATGCTGATCCACACGTGACCTTTCGGTCTCCACATGGCTGATTTCCAAAGTCACGGCTAATAATAATGGCCTTCATTCCCTGATCACACCCTGTGGCCAGGTGCTGTGCTAGTACTTACATAATTTAACTAACGGAACACTCCTGGGG
Organism: Mormoops blainvillei; assembly: GCA_004026545.1. Classification (NCBI taxonomy): domain Eukaryota; kingdom Metazoa; phylum Chordata; class Mammalia; order Chiroptera; family Mormoopidae; genus Mormoops; species Mormoops blainvillei. The sequence continues at coordinate 134,872 of PVJD01004055.1, read as the reverse complement.
CAGGTGCTATCCCCGTTGGATAGACGAGGAACGTGAGAAACTACACAACTTGGCCCTGGTTACACAGCTAGAGTGGGATTCAAACCCAGGTTGGACCACGCTCGGGCCCACACACTCTGCTATACTACCTGCGCTTGCTGGTGCGGGAACTTCAGGTAACTGGGAGCACCCAGAGCTCACCATTCCTTAATTGACAAAACCATGACCCCCTTTCATGCGTGGGAGGATTTTAACCTACTTCCTCCACTCTGGGCCACAAGAATAAAAATCCGGCAAGCTGGCTGCAGCTGCTGAATGCCCTGCATGCCTCGAGCAGTAAGTACCAGGCAGAGTTCAGCCGTGCCTGTCCCCTCACAAGGGCTGCTGGCTGCCCCGCACTGCCCCTGGACTTGAGCCAAGCCGCTGGGAAACAGCCCCAAACCGGGCACGTACACACTGTGACCTTGGGCTCCTGAAATTGCCCATCTCCCAGCAAAGTGAGAAGAGCGCCGAGAGGCTGTGTCAGACACAGCACACCTTGACCTGGCCTTATTTTTACAACGGGGGCAGGAGACTCTGGCGTTGAGTTCCAAGCGTTAACCCTGGGGGCTGCTCAGGTGGGTCCGAATTCCTATGAGCCGCCATTGCCAAACGTCAGGACCGGTAGTGGGTACAGCAAGCAGCAGAGATGGTGCTGGGTGGGCCATTCTTCAGGAGGCCAGGGAACCGGGCAGCCTGGCTGGCACTGGCCTGCCAACCAAAACCATTCGCAGAGGCCCTACTCTGCACTCATTAGGACCCAGCAAGGTTACAGATGAGGTGCCTGGAAAGCTACAAAGCACTATGAAATGTCTGGACTTTTTACTTCACACAGAGGCTGCTTGTTTTTCCTTCCTTTGGGGAGGGCGGGGGGCGGGGCTGAGCTGTAGGATGGTGTCCCAGAGTCGCACGGACTTTACAACTGTGCTGACCCGTTTGGTCCTGGCTCCTCTTTAGCTCTGGGAACTTGGACAAGTTCTCTAACCTCCGTGGTCAAGAACGGTTTCCCACCCCAGTCAGGGTCCTTATAGCTGTGTACAGGGCCCTGCATACATGGCTGGGAGCTTCGCCAGCCTCCAGCCCCTCGCCCTCCCTTCCCCTTCACTCGCTCTGCTCCAGCTGACCTTCCCACTACATTTTCCCCACACACAAAACAGGGGCCTTTGCCCTTGGTTTCCCTGGTATATGCAACATTGCTTCCTTGCCCACTTCAGGTCTCTGCCCAAGACAACGATCAGTGTGCGGTTTTCCAACTATCCTATTCAAAATGGTAACTCCTACTCTTGATTTTTCTCCATAACATGCATTTCCATCCAATGTACAAAATATGGTTTATCACTTGTTTCTACCCATTAAAAAAATTTAAACCCATGAGGACGAGGATTTTTTAAAAATTAAAATTGTTTTATTTTAGGGATTTTGTCTTATGTATGTCCATTTCCCCCTTGCCTAGCAGTGCCTGGCAGGCTCACTTGGAGGAAAAGGATTCAGCCTCTACATAAAATCCGAAAACATGTCTGAAACACAACAGGCACTGCACTAGACTCCCAGGGCTGCGGTAACAAGCTACCATCAGCTTGTTCTCACAGTCCTGGAGGACAAAAACCCAAAATCAAGGGGTCAGTTCTCAGGGAGAACCTTCCTTGCTTCTTCCAGCTGCTGGTGGTTCCAGGAGGCATAACCCCAACCTCTGCCTCTGTCATCATGTGGTCTTCTCCATGTGTCTGTCACTTATAATGACACTTGTCACTGGATTTAGGGGCCACCTGGCTCATCCAAGATGATTCTGAGATTCTTAACTTATACCTGTGAAGACCTTTTTCCAAATGTCACACTGACAGAATCCGGGGGTTAGGATATGGACGTATCTTTTCGGGGACCAGCATTCAACCCACTCTCAGACTTGCTGCTAATTATCACAGAAATGGGAGGATACAGAAAAGCATATAAACTCTAACTGCGAGGGAGGAGTAATCAACTGAGCACGCACGATGGCCCAGGCACCGCACCGGGCCCTTGAATGGCATCTCATTTATTCCTCACCTCAGTAAGGTAGGTTCCACTGTCCTGGTTTTATAAACAAGGAATAGGGCTGACAGGTCCAGCATTAACCCCAGGATGAGAGGAAGCCACTTCGCCCAGCTCCCGCCGCTGCCTGCTACTGAGCTCGCCAGGACAAGCCCCTGGAGCAGGACCCGCTCTGGTTGGCGGCAGGCACCACCTGCGGACCCTCAGGCATGCTGCGCACCAGTGGGCAACAGGGCACCTGCACAGCCATTACATCCCACAACCTGGGGGGACAGATCTTTCATTTTCAGACAAGGCTACTGGCCCAGAGATCACAGGGCAAATCAGTGACACAATTCAGACTTGAACCCGGTGGCATCCCTTGGAGTCAAAGGTTCTTTCCATGCTCTCAAGCTCCCTCCCTACCAGGGAACTCAGGAGACCAACCACGTACCAGGTATGTACAGAGCCAACCTCAGGAATTCATAGCAACCTTGTCACTGGGAGGCAGGGACAGCCTCATCAGTCATGTCCTTCCAAATTACAAGAAATACCTCTTCTCTTTAGGGCTAAAATACACCGATTTCTATGGGTTATCTGTTGTTTCATCTCTTGTGCCAGTCTTATGGTAGCACTTTCTAAACTAACACAAGTTTGGGTAACAAAAGACCTACTACACCTTGACCTTGGACAAGCTATTATTTAATTACTCCAGGCCTCACTTTCCTCAATAAGGTAAGGATACCAAGTCTACCTATCTTCAGAGTTAAATAAGGCATAAACTGTGTGCAGACCTGCGGGCTTATTCCTGAATACAAAGTTTCTTCAGCTCCAAGAACATTTCACCTTTGCTGAGTAGTTTGGGTGACATCCCTGAGACAACCAGCTTCAGTCAAGTTTTTAATTGTCATAGATCTGCATTACCTGTGCTGTCAAAAAAGCTTAGAAATCGGCCCTGATAGTAAACAGTGTGGGCTACTAGGTTTTGAGGTACAGAAGATGCCGTCTCAGGGAAGTCCCCAAGATGGCAGGTCCCACATGGGCGTTTAAGGCAGGGATGACAGCCAGAGTAAAGACACACAACATAGCTGTGACTGGCTGTGAAGGTAATGGCAGCCAGGCAGGAGGATCAGTGTCACTGAGGGTGCAAGAAGCTGCACATGACATAAGTCACGGGTTCCAGTGAAGGAATGAGAAGACCTGGCCGGCAGAAGACAGTAGAAGGATGTAGTTGTCTGGAGCCCACTCTCGGCATGTATGTAACTGCAGGACCTCGATCGAGTCACCCAACTCCCCGAGTCCGTTTCCTTATCAACCGAATGAGGATACTACCGCTAAACCCGAGCTGCAAGGTGTAAGCGATCTACACAGATTCCTCTTAGCACAGCTCAGTGGCACTTCCGCTGACATGCATGAAAATCATGGCAGGTCATTTAATGCTCACAGGATTCCTGGGAGGTGCAAGTAAGATAATGAATGTGGGAGTGCCCTGTAAACTATACGGGGCTTTATGAATACAGGGATTAAATCATTCAATTTAAACACCAACAACTGATGTCCCGGGAGAAAGCATCGCGACATGGGAAATCACCTATCGTTGCCCCCATCCACAGATGCCCCCAACAACAACGCGATGACAAATATGGCTCCAAAGCACGCCCTTTACTGAGACTCAGTTAAAACACTTCAGTCCTCGGTGCGAACAGCCAGCTCGGCTGACAGGCTGATGGCTGAGCCAGGTAAGGGCTTCCCAGCGGCCAAAAGCACTCCCCACCGACGATGACATCAAAACAGGCTCCTGACTAATGCATGCGAATGTACTCAGGGTCTCTGTCCCATCTTCTTCAGGGTCCGATTGAGCTGGGAGAGAAAGAAAAGCAAAGTTACACAGGGAGCTTTCGCTGAACCGTGTCTTACAGCGTGAGCGATCACCAGGTCGAAGACCTCCAGGCCAGCCCTCTGAACTCAGGGGGGCACTCTCTGACGGGAGAGTGGGCGGATGCTCTGTGCAAAGCCCCAGTCGGGTCCTCCATGGGACATTCAGAGGGTCTCTCACAATTTTGCAGATTGTTCTTCTACCTGCACTCCCACTCGGCGAACACACCCGATATTGCTCTGCCCACTTTACACACGGGAAAGGGATTCAGAGTGGCTAGTCCTGCCAGGGCCATATTACTACCCTGCAGGAGGAGCCTGGTGGCATGGACCACAGTACAGCAGTGACCTCTGCTGGAGGACTCAAAGCACCAGGACACAGTGGCTCCGGCTACAGACACAAAAAGAGACCCAGTACCCTTGCAGTGTTTGGCCTGACCCACAGGACCTCTCCTAGGGCAAGACATGGAAGGCACCAAATCTGCTGAAGCGCAGCGGCCCCATGCTCTGCCTGCAGGAGCTGGCAGGACCTGTGTGAGTTGCAGAATCACTGCCAGATGCGGAGGGATGGGTGAGAGCAGGCAGTGAATCCGCCCATATTAGGAAATACTAGGGAGGGAGAAAGGGCTCACTGGCCATCCACAGAGGGAGATCTTGGAAAGAGATGCTCCAGAGAAGGCTGACACAGCAACTCCTCGAGGCCCAACCCCATTCCTCAAACCCCAAGAAGTCAGCCAGTCTAACTCAGAAACTTAAAGGGTCCATTTTAGACTTTCTTAAAAATAAAAATGAAAGCCCTGGCTGGTGTAGCTCAGCAGATTGAGTGTCTGCCTATGAACCAAAGAGTCGCCAGTTCGATTCCCCAGTCAGGGCACATGCCTGGGATGCGGGCCAGGTCCCCAGTTGGGGGCATGCAAGAGGCAACCACACATCGATGTTTCTCTCCCTCTCTTTCCCCCTTCCTCCCCCTCTGTCTAAAAGTAAAATAAATACAATCTTAAAAAAAAAAGAAAAGAAAAGAAAAAGAAAAAAATTTTAAACTCTCCACCAGGTTCCCAACCTCGGTCCCCGGCCCATATCCCCTCTCTTTCAGACCTCTCACCTCCTCAAATTTGTGAATCTGCCGGATGAAAAAATCCCCATAGCGCCTGGCGACTTTGGTGTCTGCGATGTGGATCATGTCCTGTGGGGAAAGCAGTCAGATGAAAGCAGTGAGGGGAGCCACTTACAGACTTGCAGATAATCCTGATGCTAATTGCTAGATAAACCCAAAGTGCTTTCCCAGTTCATTGCAGTTTTCTTTCTTTCTAAATGATTTTTATTTTCTTCTCGTTAATTTATTATTACTTTCTAGTCTTTTTCAATGAACAGTGAATGCTGTGGCAATAAAAACATTTTTTAAAACAGCGTTTTATTCTCATACGCAGATTGCAAATTAGGCCAGATTTTACATTTTGTTCTTTAGCTCAGATATTTTGTTGCACAACATTTCAGTTTTGAAATTCTACATAATCCAAGTTAAGACTCAAGAACTTTCTGAATCATTGACAGGATTTTTTTCAAGTCAAGTATGCAAAAAAGTACCATACCCCCACCTCGATGAAGAAAACAGCATTTTGCCAAGCATAAACCTGAACCAGGAAGAGGAACAATAAAAACACAAAACGTGCAACTAAACCTTTTTCTTGTGGGAATTCCGAATATTATTGTTATTAATTAACAATCATACAATTGTTATTAACATAATTTCATAGCAAAATTTTATTAATTATAATCAAGTTGCGAGTTCTTGGGAGAAGTGTTTTAAATGAGAGGGTTAGGTTTAACAAGACGAGCTCTCAAAAAGAGATTACCCCTACTGACCTGGCAACCAGGCATATACCCAAGAGAATATGTTCACACAAAAAGGTGTATGCAAATATTCATAGCAGCGTTATCTACAATAGCCCAAAAATGAAAACTCAATTATTCACCAAATAATGAATAAACAAAATGTGATGTAGTCATACAGTGGATTATTCAGCCATAAAGAGGAATTAAGTACTGATTGTGCTACAACCCAATAAAATCTGAAAATATGCTTGATAAAAGAAGTCGAGCACAAAGACCACATGTTTTATGATTCCATTTATATGAAATATCAGGAACAGACAAACCCAGAAACAGAAAGCAGATTATTGGTTTGCAGGGATTAGGGGAAAGGGGGAACTGGGAATGACTGCTAATGGGCAGGGAGTTTATTTTTGGGGTGACAGAAATATTGAGGAATTAGTGGAGATGGTCACACAACACTGTGAATATACTAACAGTCATCTTAAAAAAAAGTCAAAAAAAGCAATTATGTTTAGATCAACACACTTTCTGAAAACTAAAAATGCGATAAATTATTTTTAAAAATCTCCTTATAGCATCAAAGAATTGAAAAGAGAATAAAGAACGATTTAGAAGAAAACAGAAACTATTCTAAGCAAAGCACAGAAGCCCTATCTGTGCTGAGAGCACCTGCTAATCCTAGAAAACTTGGACAGAAGGGACAAACCAAGGCCAGGGACAGTCTAACAGAAGACCCTCCTTGTAATGCTGGGATCCTATCCGGCTCTATCCTCAAGTTCCAAGTAAACCAGAAGAGACCTGCCACCCTACTCCTGACACCAAGCAATGCTTGCCAAGTGTGGGGAGGGGAATAAAAGAAGGAAAAAAACAGACCCACCCCTGAGACTTTAGAAACACAAGGTCACTCTTCTGATAATTTGTAGCCTGTGCTTGTCTCCTGGCTGGTCCAGGGGACCAGAGGCTGTTAGTTTGGTCCATGCTGGTCCCAGACCAATAACGTTCCCAGGCTCCTTTAAGAGGCAAAAAGCAAACACCCGCTAGAGAAATGAATACTCTCCCTAGCCTTCAAAGAATGCCAACAAATCATTTTTCAATTAAAAAAATTTTTTTATTTATTTTTAGACAGGGGGGAAGGGAGGAAGAGAGGGAGAGGAACATTAGTGTGTGGTTGCCTCCCGTGCACCTCCCACTGGGGATCTGGCGCACAACCCAGGCATGTGCCCTGACTGGGAATCGAACTAGTGACCCTTTGGTTGGCAGGTTGATATGCAATCCACTGAGCCACACCAGCCAGGACCCAACAAATCATTTTTCACTGACGATGAACCCTCCATAGTAAAAAATAATCAAGCACATAAGGACACACTGCACCACGAGTTAAAAAAAATTAAAGAAAGCAAGAAATAGAGCTGAAGAGATTAATTTGGGATACAATGATCAATCAAAAGAAAATTATCCAGAATAAAGGAAACGAAAAGATGGAAGAAGGGTTTAAGAGACATGAAGAAGAGAGTGAGGTCTACATATGTTAAATAAAAACTCCAGAAGGAAAAGAGAGCAGAGACAGTATTGAGGAAATACTGGCAAAGGATATTCTAGAAGAGATGAAAGATACCAGTCCACTGTTTACTAAGTCCTTATCAGGGTTCCTAGTATGTCTGAACAGAATTATTTTCTTTATTTATGAGTGTGGATATTGTGTTGGCCAAGAAGTTCATTTGGTTTTTTCCGTAAAATGGCTCTAGTAGAGCTTAGTTGTCTTTAATTTCATTCTAAACAATTGTTACGCTGTATTGTGACAGCTGTCATATCAGTGTGCATAAAAAAAAACCCCACATCAAAATTGGTGAATTTTTGTGTAGCCATTTTAATACTGAAAATGGAAGAAAAATGCACGTTTTCATCATATTATGCTTTATTATTTAAAGAATGGTAAAAACGTAAATGAAATGCAACAAAAAATTTGTGCAGTGTAAGAAGAAGGTGCTGTGACCGATCGAATGTGTCAAAAGTAGTTTGCCAAGTTTCATGCTAGAGATTTCTTGCTGGACAACACTTCATGGTCAGGTAGGCCAGATGAAACTGATAGCGACCAAATCAAGACATTAATTGAGACCAATCAACATTACACTACATGGGAGATGGCCAACATACTCAAAATATCCAAATCAATAAAGTTACTGGTGAAAATGAAAAACATGTCTTTTATTTTATAGAAAAAACCATACAGACTTTTTGCCTAACTCGATACATAAGGGAAACAAAGAGAGTAGGTGATATTTCATGAAAAGAGCAATCCTAGGAACCTAGCATATTTTAAGTCTAAAAAAACCCTCAAGAAAACAACTTACCTCTTTTAAAAAAGCTCACTAGGACATTAAAATGTCCAACTTGAACTTAAAATCCCAAGAGTGAAAATCAATACTGTTCCTCAACCCACCTCTCCTCTAGGGAGGAAACCACCACTACACTGATTGTGCATCCTTCCAGAAACAACTCTGCATACACAAGCATACACAGCGCTTAAAAAAAAACTAAATGGACCACTGACAGCTAAAACATTGGAGCATTACAAGGAGGTCTAAACATTCCCTAAAGCCATATCTGTACTTTTTGCAATAGCCAAAAACCACCCAAATATCCATTAGCAGCAAGAGTGAAAAAACGGCAGTAATTGCAGAAGATGTTGGACTATCACAGAGCAATAAGCATGAACGAACTATTGCTACACAGAGCAACGCTGGACGTGATTCTCTCAAATATAATGTTGAGCTAAAGAAGCCAGACACACAGGCAGCACATACTGTACAATTCAATTATAAGATGCTCAAGACCAGGTACCAATGATCTGGGATGGTACAAGTCAGGACAATGGCTTTCCACCCGCTAAGAATTTCCAACAGTCAATCTACAAAGCATCCGCCCGCCTTCTTCTCTTGCCTCACCTGCAGCCTCGGCATCCTCGCAGGCCTCCCCACACACTGCGGCTGTTCCTCAAACACACCACACATGTCGGACTCACTCCTGCCCCAGGACCTTTGCTCTAATTGCTCCCTGTCTGGAATGCTCTTCCCCCAAATATTTGCTTGGCTCATTTCCCCACCTCTTCACATCTGAGCTTCAATTTCACTTTCTCAACAAAGCTTATCCCGAGCACCTTACTTAATATTCGACCTGTGCCTTCCAGCGCCACTACACTGATTCCGCAGTACGTGGCAGTTTCTAACCTACATGGTTTGCTTAATTACAACGCTTATGTCTATTTTCTAAAACCAGCATGTCAGCAAAGGGCAGAAATCTTTGTTGACTTTGTTCACTGATATATCGCAAGTGCCCAGAAGAGAGACTGGAAGCCAGTGGCAGCTTAATAAACACTTACTGCTAAGGGGTGAACAGAGGGCACCCCAGGAAACCCAGCCCAGGCGGGGCGGGGGGGGCATACCTTATCGATGTAGAAGTCAACCTCAGAAGCTGACTGAAATTCACCGTCGAGGGCAGAGATGCCACTGGTCCACACCAAGTTCTTCATTTTGTGCTTGAAGACAAGAAGCTGGATCCGGAACTCCTGCTCGGTAAGGTCCAGGAAGCCAGCCAGCTTGGCCACAGGCATAGTGGTGTAGAGCTTAAGGAAGCTGCGAATGGTTGAGAGCTGGGCCTGCTGTTGAACTTCATCAGAAAAGACCTTCAGCTGCTGTAAGAAGGGCTCCTTGTGGTAGTTGGGGTGCACATTGTCATAGTTGGGAACTACAGGAGACAGGAATTTGGGGCAGGAATAGCTGAACAGTTCCTCGTAGACCTGCGGGTCACCCTTCTGCATGCGCAGCATCTTATCCCCGTATTTCTCCCGCAGCTGGAGGTGAATGCTCTCGTCGATACGCATGGGGTACATGGTGAGGGCGATGGCCAGCAGCGCATGCATCTGTTCGTTCTGCTTGTTAATCTGAGGGCGGGGGGTGAGGTTGGTGCAGCGTCAAATGAAATGAACTTTGAGGCTCCACTGCCAACATGGCCCCGCCACTCTACCAAGTACAATGCTTAGATCCTTGACTTCCCCCTTGGTCTTGCACCAGTCAGTTATTTTCCACTGTCTCTCCTAAGCCTTCCCGTAGCTCTATTGGATCCTGGTCTACTTCCTGGTCCTGCTCAGTTGGATTCTTTACTGGTAACTCAGTCTCTCCATCTGCCACACACATCACTGGCAGGTCAGGCCTCCCACGCCCAGAAACCCTTGATGGCACCTCAATGACTACAGAATAGACTCACTACTTCAGTTGGGTAATGAAGGCTGTCCCAGAATCAACCCCCCAATCTGACTACTCTTCTGCCCTCCGGCCAAAATGGTTTACTGTACTGCTATATCACCAAACTCCAAAGTCGCAACAGCTCTGCTCGGCCTAAATGTTCCTACCCATGCCGTGGACCCATCCTCTTCCATGGCAATCTACTCGAGCACAACACCCACATCTAAATCATTTTTAAACACCCACAGCCCAGAGAACACACAGAAACTGTTGCTGAATAAATGTAGGCACTGATGGGGGATAAATCGAGCTTAAAAGATACTGTCCTTATCATTAAGGTGTTAATGATCTGAGGTAACAGACATAACAAAAACCTCCTAGAGTAGGCCAGCCATAAAGAAATCATTGTGTAGAAAAAGCATATTAAAATAGCAAAAGTTTAGATGGCGTTTACCAAAATCTGTTGGCATAGGCACCAAGGGGTCAGGTGCTCAGAGGCCCCCTTACCATCTCATACTTGTACGTGGTCCTCTGGAACATGCTCTTCGTTCTCTGGATGTAGAGGAGGATGTTGGCAAAGACCCGGATGGCATCCTGGTAGCGACGCATCATCAGATATGCAAAACCAACATAATAGTACGTGGTGACCTGGCACTCAGGCACACGGGAGTACATGCTCTGTGGAAAGAGATGGAAAAAGTAGCCTTCATGAGGCCCAAGACCAATTCATCCCAGACAGGATCTGAGCATTGGTGGGGCCTAGTGTCGGCTGGGGTCAGAGGCTCTGCCCATGGACTGTACCACTCTCCAATTATGTTGTGACCCAAGGCCTCCATTTTCGTAGCTGCAACAAAGGGACTGGACCAGGTGACCCTAAAATCTTTCAGCTCTAAACCCTCAACACCTCAGTATTTTTTCTTCCTTGCTTTCATAAATAAGCCCTATAAGGAAACAGATGGATGAAAAGACAGACCTATACAAGTCAAACGAAACAGTACCGATTTTTACGTGGCTAGGAAAAATAACCACGGTTAATCATATCACTACTTAAACCATCTTAGAATTAAGTTCCTTTGTTAATTCAGACTAGTTTAACTTGAATAATAAAAATCTGCCATTATCATTCTGTTTTGGAAACAAAATCAAAAGACTACTGAATATTTTAAGTAAGCACCAAAAAGAAACCCCTTCGTCCGGGCTCAGATTTTCATGGCAGTGGTTTCCCAATTCTCAGCTTTGAGCTGGCCTGAGAAGGAGTCCTCTCTTTCATCTCCCTGACATTTGTCCTCATAGATGCAGATGGACTTTCTGGCCCTGGGACAGTGGGCAGAGGAAACAGGTGATTACCTTCTTGTTCAGTTCGATATTCTCCAGCACCTTGATGGCCTGGTAGTAATCCCCCAACAGGGAGTGCAGACGCAGAAGCCCCACCAGGCTGAAGTAGCCAAGCATCTTGTAGAGGGAGTGCCGTCCATACTCCCCAGCCACACTCTCGGGGTCACCTGGGAGAGACAGACACACTGAACACTGCGGCAGGGAGAGGGAAAGGCAGGCAAGCTGGACCCCTGAATGACACTCAGTAAACTCCTCACTCACTGCCAACCTCTACGGCTTCCTGCCACAGGAGTAACTCTGTCTTGGAATGAATACCAAGAAACAGCATGCCCGGCCTTCTGCTAATCTTGTGTTTACCCTACACAGTTGGGTGAAGGGTAACAGTTTTTTTGTTTTTTGGTTCCAGTACACCTGAGAACGTGAGAGGACTCCTCTCATCAATAAGTTACTCATCAGGGCCCCTCCTTTCAGGAAGTTCATGAGGTCAAGGCTATTTTCCTAAAACGCCAAGATGCTATTTGCCTTTCCCACTCAGCTGAAGCTGGCATCAACAATGATGCAAAAACAATGCCAGGCAACACCACTGACCACTCGGTGTGAGCCAGGCAGCGACACCAGTTGTACTAGCGGTCACTGAATTCTTTGCCACCACATACTTGCAGTAAAAAACCAAAAAGCCACTTTTTCGCAAAACACCATTTTTACTTAAAAGAATAATGGACACACAAACTATGCTTATTTAGATTTGGGTATTTAGCAGCCATTTTCTCAAAAATGAATAAAGCCAGCATGTTACACTTCAATGAAAGTAAATGACAATGTTTCCTGCCAAAAAAAATTAGAGCTTTTAAGCAAAAATTAGACTTTTATAAAACTTGTATCTGCCACTATGAGCTCAACAGCCTCCAAACAGACTTATCCAAGGAGGCTGACAGCAAAGAAACAAAGTGATCTTTAAAACATTGTGTAACAGTATGTGTCAATATTTGGAAAGTCTTTACAACTCAGTGAACCCAATATTTTACAAAGTCATGCATATGTAAAAGACCCATTCAAGCTTCAGGAGAAACCAGTAAATTTGAATGTGCCCAAGTAAAAGTTCACTGCTAGGGCTTCAGACTCCTCGCTGCAACTAACCTATAAGACACTTGTCACATTTCACTGTGGTATCAAAGACTAGCCACACCACCTGAAGACTGTTGAAAACTCCCTCCCCAACTGAAAAATCTTTGCGAGGACAGATTCCCCATATACTGCAGGCAAAACAGCATGTTGCAACAGATTGGGAACGGGAATAGAAATGAGAATCCATTCTCTTCTAGAAGCCAGGCACTAAACAGACTTGCAAAAATGCCACTCTTCTCACTGAAACATTTATATAGATAAACTTTGTGATTCTCTCCATCTACTAAGGGTGTAACACGGTCCTGACTCCAGAAAGTCAGAAAAGTGCTCACGCTAAACAAAGGCCCTGGAGCAACAGCAGGCGTGTTTAAACACACGTCTCAGAAGTGCTGGTGAGTCTGCCAGCCAACAGCGGCCAAGCGCAGCGGCCCCCAACTTCGGCAGTCGGCTACCGTTCGCACGCCCACAGCGAAGGGGAGCCACAGCCTGGTGCCTGGGAGGTGGTGACTCCTCCGCGCTCCTCGCGGCCTCTTCACAGGGACAGATGGCAGGCAGCACTCACCTCCGCTCGTGTACACCTCCAACTGCCGGTTGATGTTGGACTTGTCTACCAGGGAGTGAAGGACATTGAGGACACTGTGAACATTCCAGATTTTGGGATTGGAACGAAGGAAGTCAATCTCCTCCTCTGACTTCTTGGCAGTCTTACAGCGGTACTGGCTGAAGGACTGAAACTGTGGAGGGAGAAGGGAGCGATGCAGCAGTGGCACAAAACCCAAAGCGACAGTCCAACGGCACAATGGCTAGTCCTCGTGCCAAACCTCTCTGCACACCATTTGTTTTTTTCAGAGTCATCTTTGTCTAAGCTGTGAATTCTGTTCATGGCTAAACAACTAAGTAAAAACCTGTACGATCAGAGGTAGTTTGTGGGAAAAACATTCATTTTGGGGTCAGACACAACCTAACGTCACTTAATACCTCTCAGCTTCACAATGCAGTTAATCTGGCCACCAGACCCAGGTGGTTTTTAACCAGACCTCTCTTCACAGGTGGCTTTGCACCTGTGAATGATGATGTGGTGGAGATGGGACAGGTGTCTGTATCAATTTTCTCTACCAGAGTTGACCATTAATTCACCTGGAACAGGAATCCAATCCAAGTCATCTCTGTACCAGCCACAGAGCCTACCCCAAAACAAGACACATACAGGGAACATGCCAGAGGCACTTGTTTGGGGCAGGGATAGCACAAGAGACCACCTACTCAGCCAGAACTTTCAAAAGCACCCTGGCTGATGCTGGTGCACACTCAGGTCTGGGACCCAGTGAGCTAGAAAGGCTCTGGGTGGCCTAAGACTGTGCTTCAACCTAAGTGTTATATACTAAGTATATACTAAGTGGTATATACTAAGTATATACTAAAGAAGATATATTAAATATTATCTTCCTCTAAGAGTGTGGGAGAAAAGACTGTCAAATTTACAATAAACACAGAATAGTAGCCAGAATATATAAGGAACTCTCCTAAATTAATAAGAACAAGGAATTCAACAGAAAAATAGGCAAAGGATACTGATGACCACTTCAAAGAAAAACAGGATTAGTCTATTAACAGGGGAAAGTGCTCAATCTCTTTAGTTATCAGAGAAATGTAAATTAAATTGAGATTACCATCTTTCCCATCAAACCGACAAAAATTAGACCAATAACACCCAGTATAGAAAGTGTGTTCCCAAAGGCTGCTGGTAGTAGCATAATTTGATACAGCCTTTTGAGAGGGCAATGCATTACTATTTGTTAAAATTCGAACTGACTGCAATGTTCTGTATCTTTATTGTGGTTGTGTATGCTCTTGTCATATTTCAATTACACCCTTAAAATTGGTACATTTATTGTATGTAAATTATGCCTTTATAAAGTTGACATTTTAAAATTTAAAAAGCAAATATCCTTCAACTAACAATTTTACTTCTAGTGGTCCCTTGAGATACACCTGTATGTTACACATACAAGGATATTCGTTGATTCACTGTTTACAATAGTGAAAACCAAAAACCCAAATGTTCACCATCTGGAGTGGTGTATCTACATCATGTACACGGCACGAAAAAACAAGGGAGGCCTCTAGGCAGACGTGTTAAGTGTTCCAAATCATAGCAAAACACACAATCTAGTAGGATACCATTTTTAAGTGATGTATTTTTATATGTACACATTAATGTAAATGCCTGAAGAACATTGATGCAGTGCCTATCTTTCCTGGCAATAACTGATGCTTCTGCACAGACAAGGAAGACACTTTCATCTTATCTGCAGTTTGAAAAAACACAGAAGATTATTTAAAACACTATTAACTTACACATATATTACTTGTAGCAAATAAAAACAAACTAAACAGGGTGGTAGAGAAGAACCACGCCCCTCAAGGGGCATCGGCCTGGCTGGGAGGAATCATCAGGCCTTCACTGGCCAGTCCTGGTTTGAAATGAGAGCACCTTAAGCCCCTTAGGAAGAGAACACCAGCTAAATGAAGGGAATTATGATTATCTTAGGAAGGATGAAGAAGTTTAGTGCACATGATCCTCCCTGACTTGTTTCAAGTCAACAGAACTGCCCAACCTTCTAAAATTATGCCAAATCAGAGGCCGACACAAGCCAAGGAGCCAGAGAGAAACAAGGCTAGTGTCACCTGTGGCCTAAACTGCACGAAGGCACTGAAGCCCCACCTAGAGCAGGAAGTGCCTTTTTTTTTTTTTTTAATTTAAGGAAGCTTCTTTCTCGAAGAGCCCTCAAAAGGTTTTCTCAGCTCACTAATCACTGTGGTCCATGAAGTTTAAATGACATCTTTAAGAAACTGACTCCCCCTGAAATACCCAGTGTGAGCTATACTGGTCCCATAAAACACAAGGAAAACAGATGTTTTTCCAAATTCAATTATTTTATTTTTTATGTTATATTTTAAAGAATAAAACTGGGCTAAAAGGTGAAGAATAATGATACTGACCACAATCAGATTGCATATATTGAGTGACTATTCTGTGATAGGCACTGTGCTAAGGACTTTATACTTAACTAAGCACTTTATACCTAACCCCCCAGTAACCCTCCCAATAATCCATGTTTTACAGAAACTAAGGCACGCTGTGGTTAGTAACCTAGCCCCCAAGCCTGTAAGATCTGTGTTTTTCCTGCATACTACCTCTCAAGGTCAAGTGAAAGTTCAACTCTTCTGACTTCCAAGTTCCTCCCTGGAGCTCTTAGGCCTCAACGACTCTTCAGAAAAACCACGACAGAGGACTCTACCACCATGGACTACTTCGGGCTGTGATGGGTATGTTTTTATGCTATGCACCTTTTTAACAACACAAGCAATGGTAACAGCTACTCCTTGCTCTAACCATTTATTTCAAAGTAGGCCAAGGGCTGACCAGATACCTGATAGATGAACTCATCGATGATGTCCCAGAGCCACTGGTTGGGTAGTTCAAGGGGAGCAGGACCATCGGCATCTATGCAGAAAATCACAGAAAAGTTAGGTTAGAAGCAAAGACTATGCCCACTCAGTAAGGCTGCAGAACACATTTTGCAATTTCTCTCTTAAAAAGACTGGCCCTGACTGGTATGGCTCAGTGGGTTGGGCATCATCCTGTAGACTGAAAGGCTGCAGGTTCAATTCCCAGTCAAGGCACATGCCTGGGTTGTGGACCAGGTCCCCAGTTGAGGGTGTACAAGAGGCAACCACACATTGATGTTTCTCTCCCTTTCTCCTTCCCCTCCCCTCTCTCTAAAAGTAAACAAAAAAAAAAAAAAAAGAAGACTGAATCACAAGGCATCCACCCCCTTCCCTTCCACTGCCTTCTTGCACATTAAATCCTGCTAAAATGAGCTACACACCAACACTAGGCTTCATGATACCCTCCTCAACTTGGCCAAACCCTTAGACTCACTAAGAATGTAGTTGAAGAGATTGCAGTAGTTATAATAGGACTCAAACCTCTGCTCCAAGGACGGTCCCCCCTGTAAATAAAGAGAGCAGAGACATCAGGACATACATAATTAATTTAAATGTTACTCATGGCCTACTGTGATGGTCGAAAACGAATACAGGCGAGTCGATGTCTGCTCTCTCCTTGGTATGCAGAGAGCACTGGGGCGAGAGAGAAGACAGCCAAGCTCTGCAGCAGCGCAAAGGGGCACTGAATACCAGACCACGACGGTCAGGCTTTATGGGACCAACACTAACCAGGCATTAAGGGAGCAGGCATGCAGGCCTGGCAATGCAGAGGAGGAAGGCTGTTCCAGCAACAACAGTACTAACAAAGGCAAAGCATTGAAGTGTGGGGCTTGAAGGTCGGAGCAAGAGGAGACAATGCTACACTGGGCTACAAGGAACTACACCAGGCCAGGAACGAAGAGGTCTTTAAGGTTCAAATAAGAATATAGGCCAGGGGGTGAGCAAAGCCACCATCACCTGTTTTTTTTTAAAACAAAAAAAAAAGTTTTATTGAAACACAGCCATGAGCACTCACTGACTATGGCTGTTAGAAAGGCACAGGTGAATAAATTTGACAGAGATCACCGTGGCCCTTAAAGTCCAAAATACCATCTGGCACTTTACCTGGAAGGCGGCTGACCCCCAGACTAGACTTTAGTGGTGTGGGCGCCTGAGAACCACTGAAGGTTTCTGGGCTGGGGAACAATATGATGAATGATGCCTTCATAATGGAGCAGAACGAACACTGCCTTGCCATCTTAGCCCCAACTCTCACGCACGTAGTGTTCTGACAAGGTGTGCCATCTCTCTGTAAGAGGAGATTATGCAGTCCCTAATGCAATAAATGCTCTTTCAATGAAAAAAATCTCCCTCTAGGGATTTAAAACTGGTCATGTATTTGGTACCTAGCAAAGAGGTTATGGGGTCAATAAACTTCTGCTGAATCTTTATCTACAGACTAGAGGGAAGATCAGAGGTGGTAAAACCGGCTAGTCCATGCATTCTGATGCCACGGTCTTCCCTAAACAGCCATATCATATACACGGGGCGCATCCTCAGCCTAGCCCACTAAGTACCTGACCCACAGCATCAACGATCGGAGGGACTCTACCTTCTGTCAGATA
This sequence comes from Mormoops blainvillei, assembly GCA_004026545.1. Taxonomy (NCBI): domain Eukaryota; kingdom Metazoa; phylum Chordata; class Mammalia; order Chiroptera; family Mormoopidae; genus Mormoops; species Mormoops blainvillei. The sequence goes on along the minus strand of PVJD01004055.1, from coordinate 117,321 downwards.
AGGTGCTCAGAGATCTTGCTGGGATGCCAGAAAAACGTGGTGCCCCGCATTACTCTGGCAACAGGAACTCCCCCAGCTACCACTATTGATGGCGGCTCCTGCCAAGCAGGAGTCTAGTCAGGTCAAGTGGTCCAAGGGGGCAAGAGGTGAGCAACTGAGAGTAGCTGGGGCCTCCTTAGGTGGCAAATTTCTAAGGAGAGATTGCGGTGCCAGTTTCTTTCACTTGCACAGCCACATACATGCTCCAACAATTAACGTGTCACCCTCAAGGATCAGGCACCAGATTTGAGCAGTAAACAAGACAAAGCCCTTACCCTGGTGGAGCTTACCCCTTTAATGGCGGAAGCAGACAAAAATCAAATAAAGAAATTATAAAATGTCAGCTAGTGATACGTGCTCTGAAGTGACACAGAATATGGCTAGGAGCCCAGGGAAAATCTGGGAAATGAAACTGGCAAGTTAGGTCAGGGGCCAGCTCAAGCAGGACCCTAAGACTTGGGATTTTATTCTCAGTATGATGGGAAGTCATGGTAGGATTAAGGAAGGGAATTTAGTGACGAGACTATGATTCAAAGGATCATGCTGGTTACCAGGCTGAGAATAAACTGAAGTGGGCAGGAGTGGAAACTGACACCAGCTGAGAGGCTACACAGTAGTGCAGGTATGAGATGATCATGCCTTGAACTAAGGCAGCAGCAGCGGTGGCGAAAAGTAGTTGATTTCAAGAAGTATGTTGAAGGTTCAGCTAAACAGGATTTCCTGCGAGGTTGATGTCAAATGAGAGAAAGGTCAAGAATGACACCAAGGTGATGAGACCAAGTAACTGGGTAAATGGTGGTATCATTTATTGAGGTAATGAACACGGGATAAACAGGTTTAGAGAGAAAATATAAAGAGTTCAATTTTGGGCGCGTTAAACTTGAGATGACTATCAGCCAAATGGAGGCGTTGAGTACTTGAATAAACTAGTCTGGATCTAGAGAAACTGGGGCTAAAGACAGAGATTTTTAGGTCACTGGTGTATATAAAGAGTGCAGACAGCATTTTAAGAAGCTTCAGCACTCTGAAGTTTCAAAATTAGGAAGAGAAGAATCAAACAAGTGCCCAGAGTTGAGGTAGGGTGGTAAAAAGAACACTGATGTCACAATAAAACAGGTCTGGGTTCAAGTTTTGTCATTTAACTAATGCTGGGAATCTGAGAAAAAGCAAGCCCTCTGCACCTCAGCTGCCTACTTTGCAGGATCACGGTGGGGATTAGAGAGGGGCAGATGTGCACCAAGTGCCCAGCACTGGGCCTGGCAAGCACAGCTTTATTTACGTTTCAGAGGGAAGGGGGCTCAGTGGCAATGCACTGAAGGGAAAAAGACAAGACATCCCAAGCAGAGGCAATACAAGGAGCTTGTGACACACTATGAGGATGGCAGCCTGCAGCCCAGTGCACGGTGACGCATGCCCAGCCAAGGGGAACCAGGCAGGGAGAAATTATGTACAGGCCCTACAGTGTTAAAATTTGTCTGGAACACACACCCAACTTCCTAGGCTCAACCGTCCCACTGCCATTTCTTAAAAGAAAACATGCCAACCGCTTCTGGACACTGAACCAATATAAACTAGTAACCGTGTTTGGGGAACAAAATGGCATAAAATTTTAAAAATGCTGGCAACATTTAGATACTCACGCTGACTTTGGCATATATGTGCCTGTAATACAGTTCTTTGTACAAAATCAGGAAGACGGCATCTGAAAGAAATGGCACAGGGATGTTTTAGTGATCCACAATGACAACTAGGGTCTTCTGGCAGTGTAAGGCCCTGGGGGCAGTAAAGGAATAAACATTTCAGAGAATAAACAACAGCTAAACTCCAACGCTTACACCTAAGAATACATGCAACAAGAAAATTCATTTCTCGAGGGAAAGAGACTAGACCTCAGGTGGTGAGCACACAATAGCCTAGACAGATGTTGTATTATAAAGCTGTACACCTGAAATTTATGATGTTATTAACCAATGAATTTAATTAAAGAAAATTCATCTCATTTTACTCTTTCAACCTCATCTTACTCTAATTCAGGCCCATTTCTGTTCACCACTTAAGAGACTTTTGCCATGCAGTTACTTAAATAAACCAGCATCTGAGTCCGTGGTTACAGTTCCATGAAAAGCAGTATGATGCTACCTGTGAAAACTGCAAATACTTGGGTATCATTGACTTAGCTGGACCTGGCTGTCACCTGGGAACCTAGATTTCAGGAGGGTTCCCACCACTCTGATAAGGGCTCTCTCTCTGCTGTGCCTAAACTGTGCCAACATTCGTTACTGTGAACACCTCCTTTTCCTTCAGGGATTCTGGGATTTTGGTGCCCGTTAGGCGGAGTGTGTGCTTACATGACCAGCCCCCAATAAAAGACCCCCTGGATGCCGAATCTGTAATAAGCATCTCTGGTGGACAACTTTTCCCACGTGTTGTTACAACTCCTTGCTTGATGAACCAAGCACTCCTGTGTGACTACGCAGGAGTGGACCGTGGGGACCTTGCTCCCGACTTCCTCTGGGCTGCAGCGCATGCACCTTTTCCCTCTGCTGACTTTGCTCTGTACCCTTCTGCTGTAGACCCTGCCAGCGGCAGGGACAGCTGTACGCTGAGGACTGAGAGTCCTCCTAGCAAATCATCACAACTGGAGGTGGTCTGAGGGAACATGGGGATGAAGGATAGTCTCCAAAAATACAACAAATTAAAAAAAAATGGAAAGGGACATTTAGTCTATGCAAAGAAAGGAACAAAGTGTTACAGTTAAGCCTTGAACAACATGGGTTTGCACTGTGCAGGCTCGCTTATGTGTGGAATTTTTTCAGCACACGCCCGTACTGTTTGACTGCGGTCGGGAGTCTGCAGGTGGAAAGGACCAACTACCTGCAGTGAGCTATGCCATTCGATACGTGGGACTTGAGCATCTGTGGATTTAGGTATTTGCTGGGGGTCCTAGAACCAACCCCCTGCAGATATGAAGGAACAACTTACATTTCTGGAGAATCGAAACTTAAGAGAATCGATTTCAAAACTTACTATAAAGCTACAGCAATCAAGACAGTTTAGTACAAGTACAAGCCTAAGGATAGGCACATAGATCAATGGAATCAAATTCAAAGTCCGGAAAGAACCCCTTACATTTACATGATAACCAGTTTCAACAACCATGCCAAGACAATTCAATGAGCAAAGACTGGTCTTTTCAAAATTGGTGCTGGAACAGCAGGATGTCCACATGCAAAAGAATGAAGTCAGACCCTCCTGCTTTACACCACACCTAAGAGACACCACCAGAAAGTGGAAGGTAGGAGGAGGCTAGAGAGCCCATCCGAGTCACTGTAATGACCCCCAAATTCACAGAGGGAAATGGAAAGAAGTCAAGACAAAAGATCTCCGTTTCAGCTTTCATCAATCGAGACTTCTGTCCTGTTCATTTACTCTGCCTTCACCTAGCAAGTTATTTACTAACGGTATACTAGGTACCGAGCCCTGGGGAAATAAAAAGGTGAGCAAAACAGACACGGATCATTCCCAGCAACTAGTACCCCAGTCACAGGACCCGCCCAGCACACCGGACGAAGGGCTCACACCTACCGTTGCCAACCTGTGGAGCAATGGCTTCGGCCTCGGGCCAAGGTGTATTCTTGAAGAATCTTTCTGTCAGCTTCGTCCAGCTGAAAACCAAGCAGAAAAATTCTAGAACTCAAAACCAAAAAGGACCCGAGAGAGGCCTCCCTCACAGTTTACAGATAAGGACCTAAGCTCAGAAAAGGGAAGATGTCACAGAAATAGAGCCAGAGCCGGAGTATTCCAAGTCCACAACTTTTCTCAGCCCAACTCTGTATCTCAGACCATCTTTCTTAACACAGTAAAACAGCCCCTTTATATCAGTGAGGCACCCGCCAAGCTCTTCAGGATCATATCCTGCCCCTGCACCGTAAACTGCACCTGCCTGCTATTCCCACTGTGCCTCTACCTTTCAGACGCTCCGCCCCTCCCTTGCAATACTAGTCCCACCTCCCGGAGCGCCGTGCTCTCCAAACAGCAAAGCGAGACAGTTTGCTGGAGTCTGATGCGGCAGGGACCCAGGGCATCCAGCCCACACATTGCTGTCCAAGACACTCCACAGCCCCGCAGGTCCCCGTTCATGCTCTTTCTCCTGACCCCTTCAGCAGCGGCTTCAACTTCCCCCAACTCTCCTCAAGCCGCCTCTCCCTTTTCTCCACCCTCAATTCGGCACAGAAATGCACTCAAGTCCCCCTTCAAAAAACGCAACAAAACAGAAAGTGCCTTGATAACCCTGTAAGTCCTTTGCACTTACAAATTCCCCTTTCTCAACCCCCACTTCTCGCCCCACTGTTACCTGGCTTCTGCCTCCACCATGCCACTGGAACTGGCTTTGCGAAGGTTACAGGTGCCTTCTAAGTCGCCAGATTCAACGGGCTCCTTTCTCATCTCAATCTCACTGGAGCACGTACATCTGCTAGCCTTTCCCTTGTCTCTCTCGGTTCCTGTGACATTTCTTTCCGATTTACTACCTACTTTTCTGACACTTCTCTGCTCACTTACTATCTAGCTTTCTTTCTGCTGTCTCCTTTGCTATTTCCTCTTTCTTTGCCCACATCACCCAAAAACACTGTTTTCCAAGGTGCCAGCCACCCGTCTAACTACACATTCTCCTAAGGGAGTATCGACCACATGCTTGGCTAAACTACTGTCTGTATCTGCCTGTACTGTCCAATACAGTAGCCACTAAAGAACTGAATTTTAAATTTTAACAAATTTTAATTAAAAAACAAAACAAAACAAAACTCAGCTCAGTTATTGAAAAATTTTCAAGTTTCGAATATATATCTGGAACAATCAGGTATGCAAATTTACTTTTCTGACTGAATATTCTGAAATCTAAATAGAAATCAAGTATTTCTATTGCACACAAATTGAGATATGGTATAAATGTAAAATATGGGTCTTTAAAAACTTAGTACAAAGAAAAATATCTTAATAGTTTAATGCTGATTATGTGTAGAAATATTTTAGCTACATTATATTAAATTACTAATTTCACCTAATTCTTTTTGTTTTTTAAAATGTAACAGATGAGGTTCTGGCCAGTAAGAGCGTTGTCCTGATACACCAAGGTTGCAGGTTCAACCTCCAGTCAGGGCACATGCAAGAATCAACTAAAGAATGCGTAAGTAAGTGGAACAACATATCGATGTCTTTCTCTCTCTCCAAAAATCAATCAATCGATCGATCAATCAATAAAATGTAGCTAATGAAAAAATTTTAAATTACATGTGTGTCTAGTACTGTATTTCTACTAGACGGCAATGGTCTCTACATTTCTACCAGAAAGACACAGGGGATGAAAGAAATACACGTCAGGGATTAACCCCCATTCACTGAGGCCGGAACATTTGCAATAGGCCTTTGGCTGCTTGCTTTCTACCCATCCTTACAGAAATTGCTTAAATTCTATTTCCTTGGCGAAGGCTTTACTGATTGTCCCAACACCGACTGACCTGTCTCATCTCTAATGCCCATCACACAAGGGCGGTCCCCTCAAAACCCCTGTTACGCACCAAGAAGATATACAGTACAGTTTAGAAACTAGGATCTGGGACCAGATGGTGCAGGTTCAAATCTCAGCCAACTAATTAACTATGTAACATATCCTTCCCGTGCTCTGTTTCCTCATCAGTAAAATGAGGAAAACGGTGCCCACTTCATGGGGTTACTGTGAAACGTGAATGAGTAAATACAGGAAAAGCACTCAGAACACTGCTCTGCTGGATCTTTGCTGATCACGCATACTAACTGCTATTATTACATTTACAAATTCTGGGGATAGAGTCCAACAAAATAACATGTCCCTAGCCCTAAGGAACCACAGAAAATATTCTCTTTATAGAAAAATGGTTAAACTGCACCCCCTTTTTACAGGTTGTAACACTAAGCCAGTCCTACCCACCCAGAAAGAGATCATTTCAGCTAGCAGCCCCTACCTGTTTTCATAGATGTCCTGGATCTCATACACTTTCTGGTCAATGACGTCGCTGGAGACACGGCTTGCCTGTAGCTCATACACCTTCTGGTCAATCAAATCTGAGACGGTTTTGTGGAAATATTGGATGAAGTTTTTGATCACTTCGGGGATCACCTGATAGGTCTGCTGTTCATACTGACGTTCGTAAGCCAGGTCCTGCTTTGGATCTCCTAGAGATTGGATATAATGAATACTTTACAAACTGCTTTCAAACCCACATACGTGACATAACAAAAGGGCAAGACCATCCCCCAAACTAAACTCAAACCTATAAAATCGAACATAATTCCTCTTTTAAATACTCAGATATAATCCTCCCAAAGGTAGCTGTAATACCATCCCCCTGTTTTTTCAAAACATTTACCACTAAAGTTATTTACTACCTGTTTCTCCCATTAGAACCTAAAACCTACAAGGGAAAGAATCTTATCTATCTTGTACCCAGATACACCCTCAGGACCTAGAAGAGCTGTGTGTGTTGCTGGAGGGGGAAACACTGAGGGCAGAAAGGGTAGGTAGTAGGTACTTAATAGTATTTGAATGAATAAACTATAGTCATTTTCTACCTGTATGACTTGATGCAAGTAACTAAACTTCTCTGTGCTAAGTTTTCTCATCTGTTAAATGGAGACAACGTTAATTTACATACTTTACAGAGCTGTTATAACGACTAAATGCGATTCTTCACACAAGGTACACAGAACCATGCATGGCACTTACTAAGTGTTAAATCAAACCAAGTCACTATGACGTTGCAGAAAACCTCAAAAATCTTCCAAAACCATTTATTTGGGGCCCTGGACGGGTAAGCTCAGTTGGTTAGTGCATTGTCCCAATACAACAAGGTTATAGGTTTGATCCCGGGTCAGGGCACATACAAGAATCAACCGACGAATGCATAAATAAGTAGAACAACAAACTGATGTGTGTGTGTGTGTCTCTCTTAATTAAAAAAAAAAATTTTCATTTGGGCTTGGTTTGAATCACTTTAATTGTTTCATAACAAGGTCGTCTTCTTCATCTAATAGTTTAAACAAACAAGAACCACAGCCAGGATAACGACCCTCCCCTTCTGCGATGCTTAGGTGGACCACCAAAAAGGCCTGGCTTATTAGACTCTCCACCCCCGTCGCGCTGGGAGCTAATAACAGACTCCAACACTAGGCCATCGAGGAGCAGCTTTAAACAGGTTCGCCGTGGGCGCTGTTCAGAGACGCTTGGGGGGGGCCGATCCCTGCAAGCAAGCAGCCAGCTCACCGGACAAAGCTCGGGGACTCACCTGTGTGCATGTCATAGTCGCCGGGGTAAGCGTAGGGATCATATGCGGTCTGTTAACGAAAAACCCAGGAACAGTCACTAATTCGTGAACCCAAAATGCTCCTTGTAGGGCTTATGAGCCGCGCAGGGTACTAAGGATACAAAAGTTGGATTAAACTCAGTCCCTGCCTCCGAGGAGCTCACATGCCTGGGAAGAGACAGTAAGTAGACCACGGCCGCACAACGTTTCCGGTTGTAAGGCGGAGCAAAGCACCGGGGACTGGGGGGACCAGCGGCGTTTGACGAGACTGAGCCCAAAGCAGAAGAGCTCAGCTACAGCCACACGGACCCCGTAACCGGCCTCGGCTCCCGGTCTCGGCAAAGGAGAGGACCGGGAACCGGACACGGGAAGTGGGCGGGCAGAGGCAGGGCTGACGAGGAGCCGGGAGGGGTGACAGCAGCACGCGGGCCGCGCCGGCCAGGCGGCAGGCTGGAGCGGGTCGCGGCCCCCGGGGGCTCCCACAGAGGGACGAACACCGTCTCGCCGCGGGGCCCAGCGTCCAGACAGCCCCGCCCCCGTTGCGAAGCCTAGCATCTACTTAGGGCCCGGTTACCTCGGACTCGTAATCATCGGCCGGGTAAGACATGGCTGCGAGGCTCTGGAACACTGCCGGAGAGAGCGGAAAAAGAGCGGCCTGCGCCTGCGTCGTGAGGCCGGAAGTTCAGCCCCCCGGGGCCGACCGTGAAACCGGAAGCTTTTCCGAGACTGCCGGCAACCTGAGACAGCCACGTTAGGAAGGGCGAAAACTATAGGCACCTAAATTGTTCTTTCTTCTTCAAATAGAGGCCTTACAAGGAAGGTGACCCTGCAGTGCTTGCGGAAGTTCAGAAATAAGGACGTGAAGTCGCTCAGCAAAATAGGCTATGGGCAAAGAAACCCAAAGTAAGGCCACACAAAAGATGGCTGACAGTTTCATCGGGTCGATTTCGGGCGTGAAGGGAAATTCGGGTCCGAAAGGGCTTGATGTTGCATTTAGGTGTAAGCGGTTTGCCTGCGACGACAAATGTCTTTAAACGTTTTAGCCTCAAAAGACTGAACTTACTGGGTGTAAACGTTGAGACTTGGTTCCATGCAGTGAGAGGGCATTGAGAAAAGGCTCCTCCCGACTTTGGACATTAAGGCTGGAGCAGGCAAAGATGAAGCCAGCTCTGGCGTGCGCGGGAGTCCCGGGACCCTCACGTGCAGCGCTGAACGCCTAGGCTGTGGGTCCTGTGGAAATCCAGCGGTAAGGGGGGTTTGCGACCCGGGGAAATCCTCAACTTAGGAACCGTGTTATAAAGCCCCGGCAACCAATCTGTGGATCAAGGGCCTTAGCTAAGCTGTCTCTCCATCCACAACACCTATTAGAAATCTGGATTCCAGGCCCTGCTCTCACCCTTCCTAGTTCCGCCACATCCTCTTGTCACACAGGCCTCCTCGCTTTTCCCAGTGTAGCACGCTCTGCCTCCAAGCTTTTGCATTACCAGTGACCTGGTCTAGATCCTAGAATGCAGTCTTTCCAGATATATGCAAGGCTGGCTCCATCCTGCCAGTTCGCTCTGATGCTAACGACTGGGAGCATTCTATTTATGGGGTTGGCCAAAAAGTCAGTAAGGTTTTTTTCTGTAAAATAAAAGACACATTTTTCATTTTCACCAATCACTTTATTGATTTGGATATTTTCAGTATGTTGGCTATCTCCTGCTATTGGCTTCTAGTGGGTAGAGGCCAGGGGTGCTACTAAACATTTTCCAATGCCTAAGACGGCCCCACAGCAAAGAATTATTTGGCCAAAACGTCAATAGTACCGAAGAACTTTGCAAACCACTTTTGACACATTCACTCAGTCATAGCACCTTCTCCACACGCTGCACAAATCTTTTATTTTTTGCATTTCAGTTGCATTTTTCCCTTTCTTGAAATAATAACAGTATGGTGAAAATGTTGCTTATTTTCTTCCATCTTCAATGTTAAAATGGCTGCAGAAAAGTTCACCAGTTTTGATAAGGTTTTTTTTTTAATGCACACTGATATGACAGCTGTCACAATGCAATCCAACAAAATTGTTTAGAATGAAGTTTAAGACAATTAAGCACTACTAGAGCCATCTTACAGAAAACACTAAACAAACCTTTTGGCCAGTCCAATGGAATTGCAGCGCCAGGCCCCAACTCCCTGTGCTGCGTTTTTGTTTTATGTTCCCTCTGCACTATCTCCAAGAGGTGGCACCATGTCCTCGATTCCTGGGGACTCTTCCATGACCCATGAAGGGTCCCCAGCAATTGGCTCCCATGATCCTATGTTTCTGTAAAATTTGCAAAAGTAATATTTTTACTACAATCCCATAAAACCTCTCTCTATTCGATTTCTCCTCTGTAATACTTTGTGTTTAGTGGTATTTGGGATCCAGCTAGAAGAAATCCAACTGGTAACATTTCAGTTTAGTAGTATATGTTGTATGTATAGTTATTGCTGGCCTTTAGTGTGTAAGCTATACCTACCGTCCACTGTGACCAGTGGGTATTCTCAATGAAAGAAATATTTAAGGTTAATCGGGGCATTGGAAAGCTTGAAATTACCTGAAATCTTAGTTTGTGTAAGACAAAAATTTGATACAGGTTGCCCCAACTCTTGACAATTCTGAAAATGTTCATGACATTACTAAAAAGGAATTGTGAAGTCAGAAGTTTTTCTAAATTATAAAATAATTTAAAAAATAGCCCTGGCTGGTGTTGCTCAGTAGATTGAGTGCCAGCCTGAAAACCAAAGGTCGCTGGTTTGATTCCCAGTCAGGGCACATGCCTGGGTTGCAGGCCAGGTCCCCAGTAAGGGGCATGTGAGTGACAACCACACATTGATGTTTCTCTCCCTTTCTTCCTCCTTTTCCCTCTCTCTAAAAATAAATAAATAAAACATTTTAAAAAACTAGATCTAACATACTAGAGCAGTAATTTTCAAACTTCTTCATCTCATGGCACACATAAACTCATTACTAAAATTCTGCAGCACACCAAAAAGTATATTTTTTGCTGATCTGACCAAAAAATAGGTATATTTTTTATTCACACTGGACGGCTATTGTGTTGGCTGCTGTCATTTTTTTATTTGACAATCTAAAGGAAAAGAGGTCAGTGCCCCTGACTAAATGGTCAGGTATTGCACGTCTTAAATTTTTTTGTGGCAAGCTGGTTGAAAATCATTGTGCTAGAGGAAAGACTTAGTTATTAACACTGTCATCATGGAAAATGATGATACAATATTATAAAAAGAAGCAATCAAAGCATATTCAGCCTAAAACAGAAAAAATATTATGGAGGCATTTAAGAAAATTAACAAATAGTTTCTTTTCTAGATTTTGTGATGTTTATGCTATTTGTCAGCTTTTAAAAATTGCAAATTGCAATTTGTAATTGCATGATTTCTCCCATGATTTCTGTTGCATATTCTCCTTCCTACCAAGTTTTGGTTTTGAAGTTTTCTGTTCTTTATTCTTCATGCAAGCTTTGGTCACCAGAAACTTAGATCCCTTGCTTATAGCCATCTCACATACATTTTATTTATCTATGACTTTATCACTTTCCCAGAATGTACACCCTAACTTAGAGAATAGTACAAGCTCGGAGAGGACCTTCCTCACTGCCTACTCTTTCTCCCTCTCCTTTTTCTTTTTGTTTCTTTGAGATTTTATTTATTTATAGATAGAGGGGAGGGGAGGGAAAGGGAGAGAAATAGCAATGTGTGATTGCCTCTGGAGCGCCCCCTGCTGGGGACCTGGCCCGCAGCCCAGGCATGTGCCCTGATGGAAAACTGAACCAGCGACCCTTTGGTTTGCGGGCCGACGCTCAATCCACTGAGCCACAACAGCTAGGGCTTTCCCTGTCCTTTGTTGATTCCTCATCTCTCCAATTACTAAATAGTGGGCTGTCCCTTCGCTCTGGGATTGGTCTCTTCTCGCTCTGCCTTCCCTCTCAGGGTGGCATAGCCAGTCCACCAGGTTTAAATATCATCCTTGTGATGTTGACTCCCATATACCTCCGTCCCAGACCCCATCCCTGAAGTGGGCTCAATGGCCCAAGTGAGTACCTGGAAATCTAATCCGCACCTCACACTCAACGTGTCCAAACTGAGCTTCTCATTTTCTGCCGCAACCTTGCTTCTCCTATAGTTTTCCCCATGTTAGCTAAGGGCAACTTCATTTTTTCAGTTGCCCAGGCCAAAGCCTTCAGAACCACCCTCGACTCTCTTACACCACACATTTATTTGATGCATCTACATTTTTTGGCTCTACCTTCAAAGTATTCCCAGACTCACTGCTCATCACCATGTCCCTATCATTCGTGTCTCAGCCTCCATCATCTCATTCGCATCATAATAGCTACCTCACCCTTCCTGCTTCCAATTTTCAATCCATATTTGTTAGAATTGCATTTGAATTGACACAGGCCATTGCTTGGCAGCACATTAAGTGCACTTAGAAATGCAACTTTGAACAGAAAACAGCTAAAACTCCATTACAGACTATGAAACTTCTGATCCCGGGGTGATTTTGCAAGGCTCCCTTGCTATCAGAAAAACAGTACTTTAAAGGGAAAGAAACTATGGACAGACAGAAGCTCCTGGAATTTTCCCTGGGAGAGTTGTTGAGAGAATTTAGCAGCTGAAAAACTGCCCTGATTCTCTTCATCTTTTGCCTGGGATTTGAAGCAGGAACTTCTCTGACTCAGAAAAGCCATTAGTTATAGTTTACAGTCGGTCTGGGCTCTTCAGCTGGGTTCATATCAAGCTTCATTTCCCAGAAACCTCGTGTTTGTAGCTCACTCACTGTCCTGTTTGTTTCACTCTCCTGAGCGCGATCTACCTCACAAGCCCCTGCCTACCCACTTTACTGCCATAATACGTGGGCCCTGGGAGAGCAGTAGCTCAGTCTTTGTAGGTCAGAACTAGAAGCTTCCTTAAGGATCTGTGGGTACAGGAGCCCACTAGATGGAAATAAAACAGTGCAGTAGCAGGCTTTTTCCTGACCGCAGGTTAAGCTGTGCCCCTTCTTTCACCGTAGGCATTGAAGACTGTTCTGCCCACAAATAAATATTCATGCACTTTTCTGAAAACACAGGGCCCACTCTCTGTAGCCTGAAAGAACAGTTCTCAAATTGTTAAAAAAAAAACCCAAAAAACTATAGCCCTGGCTGCTGTGGCTCAGTGGATTGAGTGCTGGCCTGCGAACCAAAGGGTCACTGGTTTGATTCCCAGTCAGGGCACATGCCTGGGTTGCAGGCCTGGTCCCCAGTTGGGGGCCATGTGAGAGGCGACTGATCCCATGTATCTCTTACACATTGATGTTTCTCTTCCTCTCTATCTTCCTCCCTCCCCCTCTCTCTAAAAATAAGTAAAAATCTTAAAAAATATATATAGTTGTCATTTTCTATATCTTCATTGGGGTGGTTGTTACACGAGTGTATACATTTGTCAAAAACCATCAGCCTGGTACACTTAATGTATGTAATTTTTATCTCAATAAATTTGATTTTTAAATTATAGGTAAAAATAATAAAAACACTAACCAAAAATTTTTCAGAACTTACATGATGACAAAAGATTAATACCATAATTCTCATACCAATAAAGAGTCATCTATTTAATCATTAAGAAAAGAACCAACAGTATGACAGAGCTGGTTTGAAAAGAATTTGAGAATCATTAATGGGCAAAGGAATGCTGAAATATGATTGCTAAGTTAGAGCCAAACTTCTTTCATGCCCTACAGTGTAATTATTTAAAAACAGTCACCTTTGGGGTTGGTTATCTTCTCTGTCAGACATACAAAAATTATTGCACCTTATCAGTTTCCTACAAGTTACCTTCTAACTCTATTGCATTATAAAACATCACTGAGTCCTAATCAGTTGTTAGTCAAAGTTAAATTTCCCCAGAAAGTCAGATGTCCCTTATGCGGGTTTATTAGAAATTCTCTAGCACAATATTAGAAGGTCACATAGTCATCATGTCATACTTTCAGACACTCCATGCATTTTCATTATTCCACATTTGAAAATGACAAGAAATATATTAATTTCCTGTTAACCCTACCTAAGAACAACAGCACAAGTATGACAATCAGTGGCAACTGCCTTTCAGCCTCAATGCGAGGTAAGAGAGGACAGTGGGGACTGTGGCAAACCATAACACCAGTCCCGGCCCGAGGCGGGAAGTCGCCGGGCAGCTCCAGCCAGTTGCTGCCACGTGGGAGAGCTGGTCCCGTACTGCCATCCTTTCCCATTTTTAAGAGCATCTGGAAATAGAATGTTTTCTGTGAAAGCTCTCAATTTTTAAATGTTGGCAACCAGTTCAAATTGCTCTAAAATACAGTAAAGGCCAACAGGATGAGGGAAACAATGAAAGGAAAGCCAACCTGCGGAATGTGGCCTGAGCCAGTGTCATTATCTGACCTAGAACAAAACGTTCTTATGGAAAGACTGAGGCTCAAAGAAGGGAAACATCCTCAAGTCACAAGTTAAGTTTGGGCTGGACAGGGCTTCGAACCCAAGGCCTGGATTCCCAGGCAGGGCAAACAGGTATCTTCTTTGTCTCCTGTCAAGTGCTTCATGTTTTATTTGTTGATCAACCAAATATCAATGACTTATGTATGAAAGTTCGCAGTAGTGCTAGGTCACGTTCAAGCCCACATGATAAGCCCACTGTTGTGCAGGATTTGCACACGTCCTACCCTTATTTATAATAACAACAATAGCTGCCCTTTGAGTGCTTTGTGCCAAGCCCAGTGCTCACATCATGTCATTTAGTCCTGTGATAACCACATGATACAGGTACTACTATTACCTCCATTTTACACATGAGGAAACTGAGGTTTAGAAAGGTAAAGTTACTTGCTCAAAGCCATAGCCCACAGACTTATGGCTTCAAAGTTGATGGTCTTAACCCCTGGGCTAGACTATCTTCACTCATTCATCAGTCAGTCAATCAATTAGTCAAATAGCTACAATGTGCTGGTGCCATTGCTAAGCAAAGAATTATGGGGGAATACAACTTCAAGTTCCAGTCTAAAACCCTGAAGCGGAGGTTAATTGGGTGCACATTTAACCTACATCCTATTCTTCTAATCCAAAATAACAAGTGGTCATTGGAACACATGAACTGTTAGGCTGTGTAATTAATACTTCAACATAGTTAATTTAAAAATTAGAAGTAGCCACTACCTCTAGATGTTTAGGGGTCCTATTCAAATTAAAAGATTTGTGACAATGCAAACATATTTGTAGACCAGGTTTCTTGAAGACCAGACTCGCTTGTGGGAGGAAGACAGTGGTCTTGCCTGCTAGGATAAAGGATTTGGGCGTTACCTGAGCTCAACGTGCAGGCAGATCCTAGAGACATGAAGAGAGTTGTACTTTAGACATGAATAGAAGTTGCACCTTCTATTCTAAAAACAGAGACTGGAGGGATGAAGACTACTTTGGAGGTTATTACATGGAAAAAAGGAGAGATGAATAATAAAGCTATTTCAGGGTAAATTCAGCAGGCATGAGGTATAAATACACAGATGTCACTTAAACTCTCTGGCATAAGCAAGTTTCCAGCAAGCTCTTCATTAACAAAGGTAGTGTGGCCTTGGTTGGGTAGCTTGTTAGAGTATTATCCTGATATGCCAAGGTATCAGGTCCGATCTCTAGTCAGGGCACATACAAGAAACAATCAATGAATGCATAAATAAAGAGAACAACAAAGCTATGTTTCTCTCTCTCCCTCTCTCCCCCTTCCTCTCTCTCTCTCAAATCAATCAAAAAATTTTTTAAATTTTTTAATTAAAAAAAAAAAAAGCCCTGGCTGGTGTGGCTCAGTGGACTGAGCACCCACCTGTGAACCACAGGGTCGCTGGTTCGATTCCCAGTCAGGACACATGCCTGGGTTGCAGGCCAGGTACCCAGTAGAAGGCACATGAAAGGCAACCACACATTGATGTTTCTCTCCCCCTCTTTCTCCCTTCCCCTCTAAAAATAAAATAAATAAATCTTTAAAAATAAATATATAAATAAACAAATAATTTAAAAATAAATAAAAAGCAGTGTAATGGAAAATCCTAGTTCTTCAACTTTCTAGACTTGTACCCTTGGACAATTCATACAACACCTCAAGATCTCAATTTACTGATTTGCAAATGGTTATAATAATATCTACCTTCTAAGGCCCTTGTAAGGGAAAACTAAATGGTGTAATATTCATATATCAAGCACTTGGTAACTGGTACATGTTCAATGTTTCTTCCTTTCCTTCTCCTTATAAGTGGAGTTGGCATATGTCCTTTGGTTATGGGGCAGAGAAGTTCAAATAACGTTTTTCTTTATACAGCACAGTGTTAAACCTCACAGTGGTGTTCTGGGAGCACCATAAATTCTGAAGTTGCTTTTCAACTGTCAGAGAAAAATTACATTTTAACTGGGTTGAATGAGACGGAGGAATTTTTGCCTGGACACAAGCCCTAGTCCCAAGAAAGCTGGGCATCCATGAACAAGCCCTTTATCTCTTTGGTTTCAGCTCCCCATCTATAAAAAAGGGATGGCTCTCCTTGTCCACCTTATAGAAGTGTTTGTGAGATATGTCGAACAAACTTGGAAAGAGTCTGGAGGCTTTGGCTAGAAATAAATTACAAAGATTTATTTAAGGGCCTTAGAATATGCAAACTGGGAACAGAACTAGGCAAAAACCCAGAAGTGTTCCATAGGAGAAAGAGAAGTTCTTACAGTAGCCTGGACCAGGCAGCTAGTTGTTCCGAGCGTCATCCAATACATGAAAAAGTTGTGGGTTTCCTCCCTGGTCAGGGGACCTATGGGAGGCAGTCAACCAATCTATGTTTCTTTCCCATACGGATGTCTCTCTCTCTCTTCCCCTCTCACTAAAATCAATAAATATATCATCGGGTGAAGATTTTTTTTTTTAAGTTCTTACAGTAAAAAGTACATTCTTGAGAATTACCAGTGTTGCATTCTTAGCGCTAGGATTGGTCCAGGACAGTTAGTTAGATGTCAGGAGGTCTGGATATATGAGTCCTGGGGGAAGCGGTAATCAGAGGGTTATCTGGCCGTCTGGTGTTATGTCCACATGTATGTCTACGTATTAACACAGTACTGGAAGATTAAAAGAGTAAGCTGCCAGGCTAGTTAGAACAAGAATAGAGTCTTTCCTCATGCCTCAACCTTCACACTGTTAATTTTAGCAGCTTGGTTAAAGTGACTCCATTTTATATGTTCCTTATCTTCACTCTTTACTCAGGTACAGGGTTATGAAAATTCTTACAAAACAGTGCACCCAGTTGCATTGTTGCTAAGCTTAACAGTACCCGTTTGCGGAATACTTCCGTGTTTCCAGCTCCGACTTCTCCCACAGGACTGTGAGCATCTCAGCGGGAATGGACTCTGATCGCGCATCCGCAACTTAACACCGAGAGTTACCTGGCTCAGTGACTGGCTCTCGGACTGTAGCGTCGCTCTGGTGTAACTACGTTGAATTAAAATTCTTTGTAAATCAGTGATCAACGCCGGGATAACCGAGAGAATCCTCGGTTCGTGGCGATAGCCAAAATTTTAACGTATTCTCATTTTCCTACTTACACTATGCAAATTGTGGGAAGTTTTTTTTCTTTTCTTTTTTTTTACGTTTATTGATTTAAAATATGTCTATATGTATTTCTCCCTCAAGTTTGGCTTCTCAACTTTCCTTTCCGATTGGCTGCAGATCATCTTAGCATGATTGGATAAAGTACTTGCCCGTTACCTTTCTCCTGAGCGGATGGAGGAAATGGAAAAAAATGTCTTAAATTCATCTGTTTTATTGGCTCCGGTGTTTGTGCACTTCAAAAATATGATTGGTTCTTATGCCTGCCAGTCACTCTTCCGGAAACCAATTCTATTGCCCGAACTGGTAAGATTGGGGCGGTGCTCAGGCTGGAAGGGTTTTCATTGGTTCGGAGCTCTCCAGCTCGCGACCAGAGATCCGCGCCCGCTAGGTTGCCGTGGTTGCAGGCCGTCCCGCCCGCTCTCCCGCTGACAGCGAGGCTTAGGGCGGAGGGAAGAGGGTCGGTTGGTCGGTCGGGAACGAGGCTCCAGCGGCCAGGCCCGCGCGGAACTGTTGTCATGGCAGCCGCCGCCGGGGGCGCGGACAACGAGCCGCGCTCGGGCCGCTCAAGCTCAGATGGCGAGTGCGCAGTGGCGCCGGAGCCTCTCACGGGCCCCGAGGGCCTCTTCTCCTTCGCGGACTTCGGGTCTGCGCTTGGCGGCGGCGCGGGCCTCCCGGGCCGGGCGTCCGGCGGGGCCCAGTCCCCGCTGCGCTACCTCCACGTCCTGTGGCAGCAGGACTCGGAGCCCCGCGATGAGCTGCTCTGTAAGATCCCCGCCGGCCGACTGAGGCGCGCCGCCAGGCCCCACCGCCGGTTCGGGCCCATGGGCAAGGAGGTGCACGGTGAGGAGCGCGCGGGAGGCGGGGCCGGCCCTTGACCTCTCCCGGGCCCAGTCAGTCTGGAGCCCTCCGACGTCTGATCTAAGGGCCCAGAGTGACCCCCGAGTCTCCTTTCAGTGGCAATAATTACTACGCATAACTGCTAAGGATCACGAATGTAAAGAAAAAAAGTCTTCCAGCTCAGAGCCAGTCACCCTAGGCTTTTCGCACTTGGCAATTCCTGAATGAAACTTTTCATGAGTCCAGGTGTTTATTAATAGATAATAAAATGAGGTACTGGGGAATACTTATACTATCCGAGAGGACAGGCCTGTAGCCAAGCCCTACCAGCTTGTTCCAATGCGCAGACCTGGATTTGCACTCCTGTACCTCATTTACGCCTTAGGCAAACTATAGAACCTTTCAGCCTTAGTTTTCTCACCTGTAAAAATGAGTACAATACCTGGTTTACAGAGATTTTGTGAGAGTTAAGTAAGGCAATGCATAGATAGTTATTAATCTGCTTTTGTTGTGTGCCGAACACTGTTGTGATCATTTCTCATTCTCACAATAACAACTCATTGAGATCCAGATACTGATCCCATTTTATGGAAGAGGAAACAGGCTCAGAGAAAATGCTTGGCCCCAAGTCACATAGCTAGAACTTGGCTGTGCTGCTATTAGAACTCAAACTCAAACTTCTGCTCTGATGTGTCTACCAAGTGCCTTTACAACTTGTGGATGAAGTGAAAAGCAACGTCGGGAGCGATGTAAGAATGGAGACTTTCTGGGTCCCTTCTAGTACTATCTGTGTGACTCCACAGATAGTGGAGTTTGAGAGTACTGAGAATTTGAAAGTGCTGTATAACCCATAAAGTGCTCTCTGAATGTAAGGGGTCGTTGTGTATCTGAGTTGCAAATTTTGACCATTTTTCTGATGACAAAGGCATTGCATTCTATTAGCCTCTAATATAGAGGTAGTGTCATTGTAGGAGAAAATGTTTCTGCTTAGGAGTTACCAAATTTAAGTCATTTGGGAGTGGCCTGTTTTGAAGAAGAATATAAGATTATCTGTGTAACCCGTTCACAGAGAACTTCAGTGTAAACATCTCACCTCGTCTTTGCAGTAACTCAGGGCTGTCAGGATAGATCAACCTTGTTTTGCAGATGTTAGACCTAAGGCCCAGGAGGGCCAACTAACCTGCATAAGCCTCCCAGCTACTACAAGTGGCACATTCATGATCTGGCTCCAAAGGCCTTGGAGGATTTGCTACACAATGGCTTTTGCACTGTTCGTGCCACATTTCAAGTTCCTCCTTGTTCCTCGGCCAGTGCCACTTGCATCCTGGCACCTTTCTTTCCCTTTAGGTGCTATTGTGGCTGAATGGTGGGTCGACTAGGAAGCCATCTACTTTCTACTTCATCATGGCTGCTGCTGTAATTGTTGGTTTTTAAACTGGCTCTCTCTTACTCTCTTCCCAGCTCTGAAGAGGCTGAGGGACTCGGCCAATGCCAATGATGTGGAAACAGGTGAGTGTGCAAAGCGGAATCTGCTCCATGGGCCGGCTCGGGAGGGAGAAACCCAGGTAACCGAGACCGGGAAAGACAGTGCTTGAATTCATTCAGCCCGATAGCTCACCCCGTGGGTCTTGCTTCCCGTGGTTAGTGTGTAACTGCAGTGATCTTACAGAAGTTAGGTCTGGCCTAGATGCTCCCTTCCTGTGCCTCCCTGTCACCATGAACTTCCTGACGTCTTAGTGTTTATTGCCCTGTGGTCTCCTTGATGGTGGAGACCACGTCTGCCTTTGTATCCCTGACACCTGTGAGATTAGGAACTTTTGGGAACTTCTGGTTAATGGGAACAAACGGTCGATTTCAGCCATCAGCAGTCACCATCTGCACAGAGCAACCACCTTCAACTGCTCACTGAGGCTTTGTGGTAATTGGGTCACTGGTTCTCAAACTTGTTTTTTTGGAAGGACATCTGGAAGGCATGGGAGGGGCTCCTTGCAGGACACCACTTTGTTTTTTTGTTGTTGTTGTTGTTGTTTTTGTTTTTGTCATTGTTCTCCAGCATTCAGTAGCTGATAGGGCAGTAACGGTACCAAAGGTAGAAAGACAAGGTAGAGGAAAAAAATTTAATTTTATCCACTGGCTTAATTTTTTCTGTGAATCAGGGAAAAGTGGTATGTTCATTTCTACAGCTGCTATAACAAACTACCACAGACATAGTGGTATAAAACAACACAAATGTATTATGATACAGTTCCGTAGATCAGAAGTTCAATACAGCTCTCACCAGGTTGAAATCAAGGTGTCTGCAGGGCCGTATTTCTTTCTGGAGGGTCTAGACGAAAATCCGTTTCCCTGCCTTTACCAGCTGCTAGAGGCCACCCTTCTCCACCTTCAAATTCAGCAACAGTGTACTGAGTTCTCACACTGCCACCTCACTGGATCTCATAGCAGGGAAAGGTTCTCTGATACCCAGGACTCGGGGGATTAAATTGGGCCCGAATAATCCAGGATAATGTTCCTAGCTCAAGGTCCCTAACCTTAATCACATCTGCAAAGTTCCTTTTGGGAATGTAAGGTAACGTAGCCATAAATTTCGGGGATTAGGACGTGGCATCTTCGGAAGCTGTACTCTGCCTACCTCAGGTGGACATCATTCTGTTTTGGCAGTGGGACGCCGTGGTCAACAGATACAATGTGAGCATAGACGGAGGGCCATGGGATAGGCGATCCCACGCACAGCAGGCGTGGAGAGGAGGTTGTTTGCCTCAGGATCTGGGCCTTTAAGTTGCCCTGTGGGCCTTTAAGTGGTGCCCTTTTCCCTGGCATAGCAGCGAGCAGGCCTGGAAACTGGAGGGCTTTTCAACTCTCTTCCCTTTGGTCTCTTTTCCATGAACTTTAATGTTTTGGAATATTTAGGTAGCAACCTAGATAGCTTTTCAAGGCAAAATGATGTGTTCCCTTTTTAATATCTTTAGTTTGTGACCAGAGAATATTTTAACTGTACTTCCCTTCCACGGAAAGTCTAGTTCATCTTGAATCAGGTGTTCGCATGGTGGTTCTAATTTTTTTTGACAGAAAGGATATAATTTTCCATTCAGAGCCTCTAACACACCCATCTTTCAATCTAAATGGCTGTTAGATTTACCAGGCTCTTACAGGACTTTGATGGTGAAACTGGCTGTAGGATTAGCCTCTTTACTCCTTTTGTTTTGTGGTTAACATTGTGGTTTCTCTTGTGCATATTTATTGGGTTTTTTTGTATAGTTTAGCAATTACAGTGGACACAAAATTTATCCCCTGCTATTGTTAAATCATAAGTGCTTTTCTATGAATTCATAATCATTTAAAATATTTTAAATACGGAAATAATATGTGCATTGAAAATGATTTGGAAATTTACAAGAAACATACAAGTAAAATATCCATCATGTCAGCAAAGAAACTAATCTCTTAATGTTTTGGCAAATACCTTTCCAGTTCTTCTTCCTGTGTGGAGGAATTTTCTTTCTTTCTTTCTTTTTTAAATTTTATTGATTTTAGAGAAAGAGAGGAAATGTCGATTTTATCGTTCCACTTGGTGCATTCGTTGGTTGATTCTTATATGAGTGCTGACCAGAGATCGACCCGTAACCGTGGTGTATCTGGACAGCGCTCTGACCGACTGAGCTGCCAGGCCAGGGGCTGTGCAAAGGGATTTTCTTTATGGGCTTGCACATTGTGCACAATTTTGCAGCCCACATGATTTTTTGTGTATCATAAACATTTTTCATAGTCTTTGTAACCGTTCGTTTTTCAAAATGGAAGTGTTATTTTTCCTATTTATAGAATGGATACATGACTGTATGATTTTTCTAAAGCTTATAAGGTAAAAAGCAAAAAAATTTTATAATTTCATTCCCCAGTTATAATCACAATATCTAATGGTTGCACACAATGCCTTTAAAGGGACAAAGAAAGAGGGCTTTAGTCAGTTATGTATTTGCACATCGGTATTTCATTTTTAAGGTAATTGCCTAGGTAGGGGATTATTACATCAAAGGGCACGCATGTTTTGGTGGCTTCTGATAGATGTTGCTAAAATGCTTTCCAAAGACTATAACTGCACAAATGACAAAATAGAACTAGCTACTTTAGCTTTTTTTTTTTTTTAAGATTTTATTTATTTATTTTATTTGGGGGGTGGCGGTTGAGGTTTATTGGACATTTTTTCCTTTTATTTTCCAGTTACAGTTTACCTTCAGCGTTACTTTGTGTAAGTTTCAGCTGTACAGTGCAGCGGTTAGGCAGTCATACGCTTCACAAGGCAGTCCTTCTGATGTTGCCAGGCCCCACCGGGCGCCATGCACGGTTTTTACAATACTACTGACTATAGTTCCTGCGCTGGGCTTTACATCCCTGTGACTGTTGTGTCCCGACCAATATGTACTCCTGAATCCCTTTACCTTTTTCATCAAGTCCCCCAAGCCTCCTCCCCTCTGGCAATTATCAGTCTGTTTGCTGCTATGAGCCTGTTTCTATTTTGTTTGTTCATTTATTTTGCTCTTTAGACACCACATATGAGTGAAATCATATGGTATCTGTCTTTCTCTGACTGACTTATTTCACCGGGCAGGCATAATACCCTCTAGGTGGGCCGTGGCACACCGGTGGGCTGCAAGGATTTTTAAAACATGCAATACCTGACTATTTAGGCAGGGGCACTGACCTGTTTTCCCTTAGATTGTCAAATTTAAAAAATGACACCAACCAGCAGAACAATATAGCTCTCTGTATCTCTTTGATACTGGCTCTCTTGGTGATTGGACTGACACTGAGATGTTTTGACACTCTTATTTCTCCTCCATTCTCATAAACCTTTTCCTTCATTTACTTATTCAGTCAGCCAGCGACCTTCACTGAGCAAGACAAGTAATATCTTGGTCCAAGGTATTAAGATAAACAAAATAAAAACCCTACACTATAGTTAGAGAAGAAGAATATTAAAGCAATATCATTTCTAAGACAAAACTCCTCGAAAAACTGAAGTTATGGATTTAGTTGGAGAGGTGTGAGCCCTGGAGCCAGTGAAGTGTGGGTTTATATCCCAGCTTGACCTCCTGTCAGCTGTGTGACCTTGGCTTGGGCACATCACATGAGTTCTCGGGGTTGCAGTCACCTCGTCTGTGAAATGGGCATGATACCTTGCTGGGTGGCCAAGGGGCTTGGCAATCCGCTACCTGGCACCTGGCTGGGGCTCGGCGTGCAATGGCAGTTACTCTAAAATAGCATAGCGTGTTGGTATTGGAGCAGCAGGTCGAACAGGGCACTCGGATGCAGGAGAGGGAGAGGCTAACTCAGCTTGAGGAGACGGGAAAGGTTCATGGAGGAGGAGGTATCCAGGCTTAGCCTGGAAGGAGTCAAGTCCTTGAGAGGCTTGCTGAGGCAGATAAAAATGTTGCTTGCCCTAAAATGATGCTTGGCAGCAATTTGTGCATTTTAGTTGGATGTGTACATGTAATGCCTAATGCCTCACATTTTATAATGGCTTTGTACTTTTCAGAGAAGGAAATTCACATCCATTATTCTCATCACAGCAGCTCCAGTTGGCAGGACAGAGATTACAGCCCTTGGCTGATGGACCAGGGCCCGAATCTGGGCCTTCTCACTCCCAGCCCAGCTCTTTCCACTGCCCCATGCTATTGGCAATGTACTCCTTTCCTTTTAGCTTAGCCTAGCCTGGGATGTAGTCTGTGTGCTCCAGAAGCTGTGCTCTGTCCGCTCTGAAGGGCTGCCCCTGGGAGCGAAGCAGGTGCTGACCAACAGCTTGGGCAGCGCTGTCCGGCTGGAGTGGATGTGTACCCAAGTGCAGGTGGTGGCATGGGGCCACAGTCTGGGCTGGGGGTTTCTGTGACTCTAGAAGTCCTGCCTCTGAGGACCAGGATCCTTCTACAATGTTCTGTCACTAGACAAGTAGTTTGAGCACCCAGAATCCGTGGCTGCAGTTGTGCCCTCAGGAAAACAAGCCTCTTGCCATGGCAGTCCCCATGGGGCAGGCATCCAGGAGGGACTAGCTCTCCCACGCACTCTCGGTGCCTTGCCGGGAAGGGCCCCTGAGCCTCCTTCTCTGCCCCCAGGGGACTGCAGCTCGGCTAACACTGTCACTCTTTCCCTGCTTCCCTCTCTCTTGGTGGTGTCAGTGCAGCAGCTGCTGGAAGATGGTGCGGATCCCTGTGCAGCGGATGACAAGGGCCGCACGGCCCTGCACTTCGCCTCCTGCAATGGCAATGACCAGATTGGTGAGTCCCGGCGGTGGAGGGCGTGCTGGGGGAGAGCTGCTGTCTGCACGGCTGGGGTGGTGCCTGCTCCTCTGACTCCTGAGCCTCTGGATCTGGTGCTGCCAGGCTGGGCAAGGGCTAAACCTGGGGGAAGAATATGATTGCCTCGAGCTGGGACCAGTCCTTGCAGACATTCAGGCCACGTTTCCTCAGTGCCAAAGCTGCAGCTAGAGAGCCCTTGTGTTTTAGGAATCTTTTTTTGGGTGTGGCATAACTTGTAAACAATGAACTTTCTGTAAGCATAGGCAGTTGTAACCACCCCCCAGGTCAAGACGTGGAATGTTTCCCAGCCCCACAGCCCCACCCGGCCCTTACCCTGCTGTGGGCCATGTTCACCGTTAGGTTAGTTTCGCCTGTGTTTGAATCTCACGTAAACAGAGGCGCACTCATAGGCATGCGCTCTGCTGTAGCTTGGCCTCTTTCACTCAAAGTTACATCTTTGAGATTCATTTCTGAAGGTTGGGTGCTCTTTCCCATTGCTGATAGCATTTCACTGTGCGATGTATGACAGTTCGCCCAGTCTACTATTGATGGGCGTTTGTGTTGTTTCCAGGTTTCGACTATTATGAATAAAGTTGCTATAAACATTCTTGTATGTGTGGCTTGGTGGATATGAGCACTTATCTACGTTAGATATAAACCCAGGAATGGAATGGTTGGGTAACTGGGTGCATATATATTTAGCTTCAGCAGGTACTACCGAACTTCTTCCAAGGTGGCTGGCCCAGTATACACTCCCACCAAGCATTGTAAGAGAGTTCCAGATATTTCCACATCTTTGCCAGTATTTGGTATTATCTCTTTTTAATTTTGGCCATTTTGGCCTTGGCTGGTGTGGCTCAGTGAATTGAGTGCCAGCCTGCAAACCAAAGGGTCGCTGATTTGATTCCCAGTCAGGGCACACGCCTGGGTTGTGGACCACTTCCCCAGTAGGGGGCGCATGAGAGGCAACCACACATTGATGTTTCACTTCCTCTCTTTCTCGCCCCCTTCCCCTCTGCCTAAAAATAAATAAATAAAACCTTTAATTTTAGCCATTTTGGTATGGTGGTATCTCATTGTGGTTTAGTTTGCATTTCTCTGGCAGCCAGTAATGTCGAGCAGATCTTTGTGTGTTTATTGGCCATTTTATATCCTCTTCTGTGGAGTATCTGTGTAAGTCTCTTGTCAGTTTTTTAAACAGGTGCCTATCTTTTATTGATTTGTACAAATTCTTTATATATGCTGGGTACAAATCATTTAGCAAATATAAATGACTTAGCTTTCCTGAGTTTGCCTTTTTATTCCCTGAATGGTGTCTTTTGATGAATACAAGTTCTTTTAAACTTTAATGAATTTACTTGATCAGTCTTGGCCTGCCCCACGCTCATGGAGAGCGTCCTGTCCCTTCCACAAGCCCGACTGAGCTTTCACTCTCAGGCCTGTGGTGCCCCTTGAATTAGCTCTGCGTGTGGTGTGACTCTCGGCCTGGCCCTCACTGTCAGTCCGCCCACCTGCATGTCGCCCGGGTGACCGAGGCGCTCTGGCGATGCCACGGCCCGCTCTGCCCACAGCGTCGTCTCTTGTCTGACTCCCTCCGTGGCACTTGGCTGTGAAAGGAGCAGAAGCTGCTCCTGAGGACCTTCCCTGGCAGCCACTGCTGCTGCAAGGACTTTCTCTGGCCCTGCAAACCTCCGCCCCGTCACACCTGATGGGCCGGGAGGCCCTCCTGGAATCTTCGGTTCCTGGCCCTCAGCGTCCTGCACGTGAACTCTGAGCGAGTGAGCGAGCAAGCGAGCGGGCGAAACCACACGGGGGGCCCTGCTGAGTTTCAGTGCCCACGCTCTGAGTGAGCCCGTTCAGCTAGCTTAGCGGGGAGGCTCAGGGCCCAGTCCAGGGAGGCCTCTCACAGCTCCTTTTGGGCTTCCCCATTTCCAGTGCAGCTGCTCCTGGACCACGGGGCCGATCCCAACCAGCGAGACGGGCTGGGGAACACGCCTCTGCACCTGGGTAAGTGCCTGAAAAGCTGCCAAGGCACCGTTCTCGGCAGCACGGACAGGGTCCTTTGATGACGAGCCTGGGGTCCTGCGGGCTCCCAGAGGGGGTCTCCTTTCACCTAGGGAAAGCCTTGGCCCCCAGTCTGGGAGCCATGGACTTCCCTGTCCATCGCTAGTTGGCTGTGCCCTGAGCAGAACTGACTTAGCAACGTAAATTGACTCAGCGGCAGCTCTGCCAGGGAGGGGAGACCTGCAGCTGGTTCCTGCCCTGTGGCCGACTCACGCCATGGCTCGCAGTGAGGCAGGTACCATGACCAAGCCTCAGTTTCCCCAGCGGTACAGGGAGGGAGCTGGACTTGACTGCTGAGCCACCCCCCGTGTTGCTGCCTTGGTGATGCCTTCTCAGGAGGTGTGACCTGACACAGGCACACTCAGAGACACGGTCCTGCTCCCTCCAGCGGGCACCCAGGGCCAAATCCTGGTGGTCCTGCACTTTCAAGTCCCTGTTCTTCCTCAGCGGCCTGCACCAACCACGTCCCTGTCATCACCACGCTGCTGCGAGGAGGTACGTGGCACCTTCCCCTGCTCCCTCCTCTCTTACCTTCGCCCCCCGCCCCTTCCCCCGCCGGCATGCTCACCTCTGCCTACCCCCACAGGGGCCCGTGTAGACGCCCTGGACCGAGCTGGCCGCACGCCCCTGCACCTGGCCAAGTCGAAGCTGAACATCCTGCAGGAAGGCCACTCCCAGTGCCTGGAGGCCGTGCGGCTGGAGGTGAAGCAGGTGAGTGCCCCGCTCGTGCTGAGCCCATGGCACCCAGCAGGCTCCAGGCAGGCGCTGTCCTCACCACAGTCACCCCGCCTCCAGCACCAGTGCCTGCGCTCCTGGGTCACTTCATGCTGACCCCGGTTGGTTCCTACTTCGCTGTGCCTCTTGGCAGCAGTGGCAGACCCCTCTGCGCCTCCTCGCCAGGACCCCGCAGCCCAGCCCGCCCTCTCCTGCAGATCATCCAGATGCTGCGGGAGTACCTGGAGCGCCTGGGGCGGCACGAGCAGCGGGAGCGGCTGGATGACCTGTGCACTCGCCTCCAGATGACGAGCACCAGGGAGCAGGTGAGCGGTGGCCGTGGGCCCAGACTCTCCTTGTAGGGGGAAGCCATGGCCGCAGGGCTGCCGCCCATGTGGACCTCAAAGTCTGCTCACTTCCCGTGAAGCTGCTGGTGGCCCTTCTCTCCAGGGTGGTCTGAGACCACCTACTGTTGAGGATTAACCCTTGGGCAGCTGTTCCATAGTGACAGTGAAGCCAGCACATGCCTTGGGAGGGGGACAATGCCTGCCCTCCGGGCCCGTGGTATTGGGAAGGGGACCCAGGGGACCCAGGGGCCCAGGGCCCTAGGCTTGTCCTGACACCCCATGACAGAGCCTCACTTTGGTCCCACAGGTGGACGAGGTGACTGACCTCCTGGCCAGCTTCACCTCCCTCAGCTTGCAGATGCAGGACATGGAGAAGAGGTAGCAACAGGCGCTCCCTGCCTTCCCGGCCTGCCCCTGCCCACCTGCCCTCTCATCACAAAGGAAGCCTGATGCCGGGGACTTTGGACCTGCACCTGTCTGGGAGGCCCTCGGCCTCTCCCCCAGATGCCGCGGGCCAGAGATGCTCTCTCACCGACCTCAGAGCCCCTCCCAGTCAGGGTCTCCCTGGTCTCCGTGGGCTGGGACCGCAGCCCCCAGTTTTCCCTCCGACTCCTGCAGCATGGCAGCCACACCTCACCCCTGCCAACGTGCGCTGTCCTCGCAGGGCTCGTCGTCTCATGGTCTCCCTGGTCCCCTCAGCAGGCCCAGGAACCTTCCCTGGGTCCCTTCCCAGCCATGGGCTTGTTGCAGCCAGCAGGGTGTGGGCTGCGGGCAGCGCCCTCGGGCACAGGGTTACTCAGCTGGCCCTGTGCCTCTCACCAGCACTTAGATTTAGATTTGGCACCTGACTTTCAAGGAGGGATCGCAGCGAATACCCCTGGTCGGAAAGGGAGGGTTGGTAAAGCCTAGACCTTAGAAACAGACGGTTAGGAAGGGCCCTGCAAAACCCAGAGCGGAAAACCCCCAACTCTTTTTTTCTCCCACTCATTGAAGCACCAGGAGGGCATAGCAGTTCCGCAGCCTAGTTGTAGTGGGGTGAACAGTGGGCCCCAAGACAGTCATGTTCTGATCCTGGAACTCTGTGAACGTGACCTCATATGGCAAAAGGACTTGGCAGACACCATAAATTAAGGATCTTTAGACAAGGCGATTATCCTGGATTATCCCAGTAGGCCTGATGTAGTCACAGATCCCTGTGAGGGAAGCAGATCAGAGAGGAAGTCGGAGGTGCGGTGACAGAAGCTGGAGTTCCGTGAGGAAGGGGTCACAAGCCAAGGAAGGCAGGCGACCCTCAAAGCTAGAAAAGGCCAGGACACGGTTCTCCCTCAGAACTTCCAGACGGAACCAGCCCTGCTGAACACCCTGACGTTAGCCCAGTCAGACTGATTTTGGAATTCTGACCATCTGAACCGTAAGAATAAATTTGTATTGTTTTAAGCCTCTAATTCTGTGGTCCTTTGTTGCAGCGGCAACTGGAAACTCATGTACTAGAAAAGGCTCACAACTCCCTGGAGGGGAGGCACCCACGGCCAGCCCCGCAGGAACAGACACTTCCCTGGCTGCGGGCGGTGGACATGATAGGCAGTGGCCCCTCGCAGCAGGGGCTGCCACCGTGGGGGAGGAGGGACGGCGCTGCCCGGCCTGGCCCTTTCCAAGGAGGCCTTTGACCACAGAGCAAAGGCAGACTTGTTCTAGGCCATCGGGGTCCACTCGGCCTCTGCCCCTCTTCCTCTCCCACCACATCGGAATCCTGGCTGCATTTCAGAGGAGGGAGCTCACTCCCCAAATCCCAGCTTGGTCAGATCTGAAGTAAACCTACGCAACCCAGCTGCTCCCTAGACCCCGAATACAAAGGGTATCTGTGGGTGTGAGCCACCAGCCCGGTGCCTCTGGACCCTCTAAGAGGGGAGGCCCAAAGCTCCACCAGGTGGGCAGCGTTGAGGGAGGAAACGTGTGGCGGCAGCCCCAAGGGTGGGGGAGTGAGGGGCAGAGGAGGAGCGATGAGCTATTTCCATGCAACTCCAGCTGCTGCTGCAGCTGCGATGAGTGAGGTGGCTGGCTGCCTGCGGGCTGCGGGGGAGGGTGCGGAGCCAGCCAGAGAGGTGCAGGGGTGGGCCTGCCGCTCAGGCCCAGGGGCCTCCGTGGAGCTCCCCTCCCTCCAGGGTCGGGGCTGTGCCTAGGCTCAGCCCGCCTTGGCCATGGCGCCAGCCAAGGCCACAGTGCCAGCCAAGGCCCTGGCGCCAGCGAAGGGGCTGGGCAGGGAAGCGTCCTGAGCAGTGCAAAGGCAGGAGCAGGAAGGAGCGGATGTCAAACAGGTGGGCCGCTTCTCTTGGGACCTGCGTCTCTGGGCCTCCCTGCCCCCACCCCCAGGGCCGATCACCCTGGAAAGACTTGAGGCCGGGCTTCTCCAACTCAGGCTTAATGGGTTCAAGGAACAGACCCCGGCTATGAATCCCCTGCCACAATGCAGGATTTTGGGTGGAGAGCACGCATGTGTGTTTCTGATAGGACGAAGGCCCGTAGCTTGCGTTCTCAGCAGGGTGCATACTCGGAAAAGGCCAGGAGCTCTTGCTGTAGACCTTTGGGAGCAGATAGGTGAGGGGCCTGCCAAGGACATCCTGGGGGACTGCCCAGGCCCTTCTGGGACCTGCTTTCCCCTAGGGCAGGCTGCTTTGTCCTGGCAGAGCCAAGACTTTGTGAAGCTGCCCAGAGAGGACTGTGTGTGTTCCCAGGACAGCCTGATACAGAGACTCACTGGCTAACTCCCAACAAGCCCTTGGCCTGGAACAACCCATCTGCCTCTGGACTTTGGCATCCTCCATCCCGATGCTGCCCCAACCACCCACTTTTGGCCCTGTAGCCCAGGAATCATGAGAACAGGCTACTGGGGCAAGAGAAGGGTTCATTGTCAACTCCCTCCCGGCCATGTAGACTGTGAACAACAGGCTTGACCGATGAAGGTGGCTTAGAGGCCAGTCATCAAACACTTCCAAACAGTGAGGCAGCCAGACAATTTGCCTTGCCCCATTTCCAATCAGGATTTATCCTGCAACCTCAAATCTATGAAGAGCCAGCCAGTTCATGTCAGCCCCAGATACCGGAGTGAGTCAGAAAACACACGTCGGCCCTGAGCGGGCTGGGCGGGGCTGCAGGCAGGAGGGAGAAGCCCACAGAGGTTGCCCGCACAGAACTTAGTTCTGTTACTAGCTGCTCCGGGGAGTTACTGAGTTTGCAGGGGAAGTAGGGAAAGGGGTCGGGGGGCAAGAAGAAGAAGCCCGTCTTTGTTGATTTCACCTTCTGGGAGGGTCCTCTGCTTTATACCTCGCATCTGCTCGTGTTAGAAATACTGAGCCCTTGCTGTGCACCTGGCACTGTTCCAGGTGGGAACACGGCAGTGAACGGAAGGATAGACTCTCTGCCTGGCAAGGCCCATGGCGAACATGGGAAGTGTTTCGAGAAGAGTATTTGCAGGTTCTCACAACCTTGATAGGTGAGAAAATGCATGTTTGCCAGGGCAACCGGACCAGGCAGCAAGGTTGGAACCTGGATCCACCCCCGAGTTCCTGCGGTTTCCACCAGGCTTGACATTAAAGCCTTCTCCGAAGCAGTGTCCTAAAACGGAGGGCAGCGACCTTTGTCGCGCTCCTACTGTGTGTTGGCTGGCCCTTCATACAAACCCTTTGATTTAGTGTTTGTCATAAAATGTGAGGTAGCCAGCATTATTGCTCCCGCTATTTTATAGACGCAGGAAATTGAGGCTCAGCAAAAGAATGTAACTTGTTTGAGGTCAGATAGCTGGTGCGTGGGGCCCAGCCCGGGTCTAGCGTAATCTCTGCCAAGGCTTCCGAAGTGCCAACGTCTCCAGTGCCCCTGGGACCCAATGGGTGGGAATCCGTAGGCCTTCCTGAGTGAGTCTCTGTCTCCATGGCCACCCCAGGTACAGGAGGACCTGGCCCTTTCCTCACTTAGCACAGGATACCATGTGCCTAAAGGACAAGGCACATACCTGGTCACCCAGGAGAAGAGAAAGGACGGCATGAGGCGACGGGGCGGAGCCTGGAGGGGTCCTTGCTGATCTTTCCTGGCTGCCTCCACTGTTCACAGGCCTCCCGAGGTGATCTGAGAGCTGTCTGTGGGACCTGGAGGGTGACTGGCTGGTCAGAGAGGGAGGTGGGACCAGGCTACTGAAGTCCTGAGGTCTGAAGGTGGCAGATATCAGGTGAGGCAGGCTGTCACCTCCTTCTGGAGGTCAGATGTATCCTCACCCAGAGCAAGCACCATGGCCTCTGGGGGAAAGGCCCCGCCCCCACCAAGGCTGTCTGCTCCCCCGGCTGCTTCAGGTGCTGAGCACAAGCCAGGGCGAGGAGGTCGGGGAGCTGGACGATGTCTGGGTAACCCCAACAAAGAGCCTGGCCCCCACCAGCTGTGGGGCCCAAAGGGCATTACAGCCCAAACGCCTGATACTGGCTCACCAGCTCACACCAAGGCCTCAGTGCCTGCGGGGACACATACCAGCTAGGTTTATAGATGAGGAAACAGGCTCAGGGAAGCAAAAGACCAGGGACCAGAGTGTCCTCTGGTTCCTGTGACTGGCCCATGCCAGCCCGGTGACTCTCCTGCTTTGGAAGCCCGAGAGGGTGCCACGTGCTATAGAAGCACTTGCCAGTCAGCACATCCAGGGGCGCAGGGGTGGATGAGTCACGCCTCCTTCACTGGAGACCAGGATCTACCCGGGGGAGCCCTAGAAACATCACATATGGCTAGCAGCAGCCGGCGAGCAACGTGAGGCGGTTTGCCTCCGAAGGGACCTGGCTCAGACAGAGTGCTCAGTTCTGCAGGTCACTGAAGCCCAGGGAGGTCAGAGCTAGGAAGTACAGGAGCCAGAATCCAACCAGACAGTGTGCCTCAAAGTCTACTCCTTGACCCCTGCGCTGTGCCACCTCTGAGTTGCCCCGCCAGGTCCACCCAGTGCCCAGGCCAGTGCTCTCCCCAGCACCACCACCACCCAGTACACCCGCAGGTACTCCAAGCTGGCGCTGTGCCCCTCAACCCCTTCTGCTGCCATCTCCCTGCCCCCCCGCCCTGCCCCGCTGAGCCCAGGCCGCCAAAACAACATGGCACCAGGCAGATGCCTCAATATATCAGTCTTGTCCTTACCCCAGAAACAATTCCAGCCAGCACGGCCTGGCCCTCTGGCCTCAGGCCATCTGCAAATGAGCCCTGCATCAAGGCTGAGGAACTGATGTTCATTAAAAGGAAACCTTGGGTACTTAATTGGTATTGATGTCCCCAGGTACACGCTTCGAAGTTGATAGATGATGTTGTGCCCGCCAGCCTTAGGCAGGGAGGGCGGTTGATTAACAGGGCGATGCCAGGGTCCTCACCTCGTACACCCTCCCGAGGACTGAGCTTTAGCCCTGACGACGGTTGCTGTACAGGGGTGGACGAATCACCTTCTTTGCACATCCCAGTTCCCCCTGCCCCCTTAACCAACTCCTTCCTGCCCCTCCTCTTGTCTAAACACCGTGGAATCGAAATCGGACAAACCTGAACTAAAGGTCACGGCTCTGTTTTGGGTCAGGTCTGTGATCTAGCGTAAGTTAGTTAATCTCTCTGAGCCCAGGTGTTTTCAGCTTCAAACTCTAAAGCAGATGAGATGCACGTCCTAGGCCAAGCACAAGACCTAAAAGGTAGTGGGTGTGCGGTGCACCAGGGCCCTGCGGACACCCCTCACCACGTCCCACAGGCCCCTCAGCCTCAATGTGTTCCAACTGAGCTCGGCATCTTCCCTGTCAAACCTGACTCTTGTCATCCCCACAGCCACCCCCATCAGCCCAAGATGGAAGTCCAGGGTGTCATCTGGGACACCTCTCTCCTCCCCCCACATGTTCAATCACAAGTCCCCACAACTGTACCTCCTAAGTGGCGCCCCATCTGTCTGGCCACACCTGCCCACCCACTGCCAGTGTCTTTGACAGCTTCCTCTCTGGGTTCTCAGAGCAGCCTCTTAACGGCCCTCCCTGCTCTCCCTCCCCAGGAAAGCCTGCCTCGAACCAGGAAGAGTTCCCTAAAGAGTAAATCTCATCGGGTCTTTCTTGAATTTAAAAACTTTCAGTGACTCACCAGTGTCCTCTGGACAAAGTACAGCCTCCGTTTCAGAGCAGAATTTATAGGCCCTCAGAGCCCCACGCTGCGCCCGACTCCAGGCTGCCACGCACATGTTTTCCTGCCTCCCTTCCCCGTCCGCCCTGATGAACTCCCTCTGCAGGACTTGGCTTGGGCACCAGCTCCTCGGGAAGTCTTCTCTGCCTCTCCACGCTGGCTCAGAGCCGTCCTCTGGGCTCCCACAATCCCCCGGGCCTCTGCCTTTCTTTTCTGCAGGGAAACCTTGTACCTACTACGCGACCTGAGTGCTGCGGGCCCGTCCCTAAGAGGTTTGCACAAACAGGAGGAGGAAAGGGATGCAGAATTTAAACCTCCCGCCAACTAACAGGGCTTCCTTCCCAGACCCTCCCAGGCTGCCCCAGGTTCAGCCTGAGACCTTGCAGGGCGCTCAGGTCAGGTGGCTTCTCCCGGGCCCAGGCAGCCAGGGCGCATTCGGCCTTTACTCCAGTACCCACCCCCCGAATCCCCCCTTGCCTGCCTCTGACCCTGCAGGACTCACAGCTCTCTCCTAACCAAAGTACAGTAAGTTCTCACTTAACATCATTGGCAGGTTCTGTGACTCGAAGCAAAATGACATACAAGGAAACCGATTTTCCTATAAGCTCACATAAACTGGGGTTAAGTTCCCATGGCATCTCATCAACATTATAGTGAAACATCATTGAACGAAATGATGTTATTCAAGGACCTGCTGTATTAAGACCATCTGCTCTTCCAAGCATTTCATTAGCCCCCTGAAGCAGACCCGGGCATCTCTGGGGCCGAGCCCAAGCCCGGCAGCAGGCCGTCCATCTTCCTGCCAAATCCGTAGGAAAAATCATTTCCCAGTCCTAGGCCAGGCCTTTGGCAGCAGCTCGCTGCCAGCTTGCCATGGCCCACCCAGCCTCTACACTGCAGCCCTGGGGGTTCTCTGACCACACATCTGAGGGCCCCCTCCCCTCCTGAAGACCTTCGATGATATCACCGCCTGCCTGAAGGAGCAAGTTCCAGCTCTCTGGCTGGCCTGGGAGGCCCTGGTGACCTCACTGACACCGGCCTCCCTGGACCCCACCTGCTTCAGTGCACAGGCTGTTGGCACAGGCTGTCGCTCTACCTTGCAGGCTCTTCTTACCTTTTTCCAGGAAAATGCATCCTAATCGTCACCTTCTCTGGGACTGCTGCTCGGATTGCCCAGGAAGGCAGGAGTGTCCTCCTTTGTGCCCTTTTGGAACTGCCGGTGTCCTGTTATGGCCCATCACACAGTGCTGCGCGTTCTTCTTTCGACGTCTGGCTCTCCAGCTAGACTGACAGCTCCCGGGAGGGAGAGACCAGGCCAAACTCAGCCACCTCTGTCTTCCCGGATTGGCCTCGCTTAGGGCAGGCACTCAAATGTTTGGGAGGATAAAGGACAGAGGGACGGGATCGGTAATGTCTTTCCTTCCCTGGTACCTCTGCCCTCACGTATCAGATATCCACCGTGTGTCTCCTCTGGGCCAGGCTGTACTGCCCTCCATTGATCAGGGCCTCTGGCTTCTTTGTTTGGCTGCGGTGGGTCAATGAGACCTACTTTCAGAAGTAGGAGGCCTCGAAGTCCAGCCAGAGCCTGGGGCTGCACAGCTGGCTGCCAGCTGTGCAGAGGCCCTCCCAGGGGCATGGGGTGCCGTGCAGGCTCAGACTCTGGCTCTGCCGCTCCCTGGCTGGGTGAGTCGTCTCCTGCCCGGTCGGTCGCCTGCCTGTGCCTGCAGAGGAGCAGCAGCCCGGCTGGGAGATTCTGTTCCCTTCTTTCACTTTGCAGGCTCTCACATGGTCATGCAGCTAACTTTGTCAGATGCGCTCAGATGTTTTCTGGATGCTGCCCGGGCTGCCCCAAGAGCCACCCCTGGGGCCCAGTTAGGACACCAGCTCTGCCACTAATCGGCCACCAGGGGTCCTGGTCAAGCTACCTCGCCTCCTTGAGCCTCGGCTTTTGCTTCTGAGAATGGAGATAATATCCTTGGCCTGCCGGGGTTGGCACGAGGCCCGAGTGAGCCAATGGAGGTGTTTGTAAGGCCACAGGGAGATAGAGGCCATGCCGGGTGCCGAGGAAGCAGGCGGCATCACACCCGCAGCCCCCCAGGAAACAGTCCCACTGCTGTGGCCCGAGTCAGCCGTGAAAACCTTGGCAGAGACGTGGGAGAAAGATCATCGGACCAGCTGTCAGGCCCCTGTGCTGGGCCCTGGAAGCAGCTGCTCCCCTCGGCTGGGTCTCAGCCTCCCCCTGTGAAGGGTGACTACCACTCTGACCCCAGGGTCTGTGGCAGGTGGCAGGCAGTGACCAGGACTCAGCAGCTGCCTCTGTCGGGGAGAGGCCCTCCCAGGGGGCCCAGCGGCCAGGAGGTGTGCTGGGGAGACACGGAGGCCAACAGGTCTCAGGCCCTGACCAGAAGCTGATGAGTGTCATTGGCGTGTGGTGAGCGGGGAAAGGAAGCGGTCGGCTCTGCAACCACTTAAACTGATTTATTGGTTAATTAGGAGGTTTCCACAGCCGCAAACTACCCCAGCTGTGTGCAGGAACAGGGAAAGAGGGGACCACAGGGCAGCCAAGGCTGCTGGGAGGCCAGCTGGGACCTAAGCGTGGCTCAGCGTCTCCGGAGCCAGGAGTGCCAAATGGCTGAGGAATGATGCAAGGGGCTTGGGTCAGGCAATGGGCTGAGGCCAGAAGCCCCTCAGGACCTGCTCTTCTGAGTATCTGAACAGAACTCTCCTGAGGAAGGGGACTGGGAGCCCTCTGAGGCTTCCAAGCCATCCGATCGGGGTGTACAGAGCCGTGGGTTTGGCGAAGAGGGCTGATGCAGAATCAGGGAGAACCACCCCGGAAACCATGGAAACCAAGAGCAGCACCCTCAGACGTGGAGGAGGAGGTTTCACTGAGAAGTGAGATGCCGTGGGTTTGAATCCAGCCTCTGCCAAACACCACGAGACTTTTGGCCACCAATTTTCACCCGGTGAGCTGCCAGAATTTTTAAAACATGCAATACCTGACTATTTGGTCAGGGGCACTGACCTCTTTTCTTTTATATTGTAAAACAAAACAAAACAAAAAACCAACAACGACCAATACAACAATAGCTGTCCGGTGTGAATGAATCGAAATACCTATTATACTTTTTATGGGGGGGGGTCAGAACAGCAACAAATACACATTTTTGGGGATGCTGCAAAATTTTAGTAATTATTTTATGTGTGCTGTGAGATGAAAAAGTTGAAAATCACTGCCCGTAGGCAAATCACTAAACCTCTCGGATTCTTGATTTCTTTATCCGTAAAATGAGACAAATTATATCGACCTTGCAGAGCTGTTTTGATAATCAGATTGAAGAATGTAGGTCCACATAAGATGAACAGTAAGTGCTTAACAAATATTTGCCACGTTAGCTGCTAGTATTAAATAACCCCCGACAGGGCTTGGGAGAAGGGATTTGGTGAAGGGCTGTGGAGGAAGCAGGGCTTAAGGCTGCGGACGAAGTTGGAGGGTTGGGCAGAGGACCTGCCCTCCTGCGGGACTAGCTAGGGACACAGTCTGGGGGCTGCCCGTCTGGGGAGGGGGGTGGCTCTGCGCTGTATCCACCCATTTTTACCGCCCGGGGGTGTCCACCGGCCTGGAGCCCCAGCACAGCCACCGCTCCTCACAGAGCTTCTGGCTTTGGCCCCATCCCCTAGTAGCGTCCGGTCCTGGAAAAAGGGGAATGACTGACAGAGGACACCGAGCAGAGTGGAGGTGGACAAGGTTTATTTCGGTTCTCGGGCAGACAGGGCTGGTCTCGCCTCCCTGCCACCAGCAGCGTCCTCCCCGGGCTCTCCGTCCCAGCCGCCAGCCGCCGGCAGCCTCCCGCGAGGCCCGGCGTCCCCGCGATAGCCAACAGGTCCCAAGGACGCTGGGCGAATACGACGGAGGGTGCGGCGGGCACCCAGAGGGCAGCAGGTGCGGCGGCGGCGGCGGCGGCGGCCAGAGGGCCACAGGCGGCGGAGGCGCGCGCGGAAGTGGCGCGAGGCGAGCGCGTAGACCAACGGGTTGAGGCAGGAGTTGGCGTAGGCAAGGCAGTGCGAGGCCAGGCGGCAGGCGTAGGTGGCTGGGCTGAAGGCGAAGCGGCCGTACCAGAAGCAGAGGATGAGCGCGTGGTGCGGGCCCCAGCAGAGCGCGTAGAGCGCCGCCACCGCCAGCATGGCGCGCCCCGCGCGCCCCGTGGCCCGGCGCCTGGCCTCGGCCGCCGCTGCGCCTGCGGGGCCCACGGCCGCCCACAGGAAGCGCAGCGTGCGCGCGTAGGCCAGGCTCACCACAGCCACCGGCAGCAGGTAGCCGATGGCGAAGGTGGCCACGTCGAGGGCGCGCCGGCGCGCGTCCTCCCAGGCGGGCACGCAGAGCTCGAGCGCACCGTAGCGCACCGTGCCGTAGTAGCTGAGGTAGGGCGCCGAGAAGAGCGCCGCCAGCAGCCAGACCAGGCCCACGGCGGCGCGGGCGTTGCGCGGAGTGCGCAAGGCCCGCGAGCGCAGCGGGTGCCGCACAGCCAGGTACCTGCGGGTGGGCGGATGCGGGGTCAGCGCGGCGGGCGGGCCATTGGCGACCCGCATCCGCGCCCCCACGGAAACCCTGCGATGGGACCTGGGGCTGGCCGCCTTGATTTCAGCTTCGGAGCTGTGAGGGTGCTTCCCACGTGGTGGTGATTAAGGGGATTAACGGGCAATGTGCTTAGAGCAGTGCCCAAAGGCCCAAAATAAAATGACTTGGCCAAGGTCATCAGCTAGAGAGTGAGCATGGATTTGACCCCAAGTTTTAAGCTATGAAAGCAGGTATGACCACAACCTGGGTCAGGAGTGGGGTGTAATAAAGTATCTGAATTCATTCGTGTGTTCCTTTTGCCATTCATTTCACACTCACGAGCACCTACCATGTGCCAGGCCCTGTGCTGACACTTGAGACACAGAGATGTTTTGGGGAAGCTTACAATGGAGTTGGGGGGAGGGTAGGATGGTCCCCTCAAACTCGCCCTGCAGGTAGGTGTCCAGAGACCGGGACGGTGGTGGACAGAGAGCTGTTCCTTTCCTTTCTCCCATCCCCCTTTTCATCCCCCATCCTCCTGAGCATCGTTCAGGTCTGCCCTCCCCAGGCCAGGCCCAACCAGCTGCCCGGCACAGCGAACCTGTCCACAGAGACGGCGGCCAGCGTGAAGCTGCTGGCATACATGGTGAGATAAATGAGCAGATGCACAGCCTTACAGACAAGGGCCCCAAAGAGCCAGGCGTCCAGCGTGTAGATGGTGGCCTGGAAGGGCACGCAGCACAGGATGAAGCAGAGGTCGGCCACTGCCAGGTTGAGAATGAACAGGTCCGTGGTGCTGCCTGGCTCCCGCCACGCGCTCGGGCCGGGCTGCAGCATCACCGCCAGCACCAGCCCGTTGCCCACTGTGCCCAGCAGGAAGATGAGGGCAAAGACCACAGGCACCGCCACAGCCCCCACACTCCCTGGGCTGTCCAGTGAAATGTTCTGGGCCTCAGCCATCCCTCCGACAGACGGTCACCTGGGGAAGAGAAGCTGGTGTTCTCAGGCAGGGTCTCCCAGCTCTGGCCACTTGAGCTTGGGCCTGGCTAGATCTCCTGGGCTAGAAGCTCCTAGGGGTAGATGCCAGGGACAGAGCCAAAAGTTATCACTGAGACTGACTGTGTGAGCCCCGACACAGTCACATTGGCGTCTGAGGTGGGTTTCTCAGTTTCCTAGGGAACACCCCCATAGTGCCGAGTGTGAAGGGCCCATGAGGGAGGTGACGGACACCTCCAAGCACTGACGTGGGGAAAGACAGAGGACATGGTGGGTGAGGGGAGGGGCACTCCGACCTCAGGAGCTGGTGTATTTTCTTCTCAGTGAGGATCTGAAGCTCAGGGAAGGCTCTTGGACATGGGTCAAAGTCAGCAAAACGTGGGTGACACGCCTGCGTCATTGGAGGGTCCAGTTTAACGAGAGCCCCACAGCTGGGAAAACCATTCAGATTACTCTCTGGCCCCTTTTTGCACATGAGGAAATTGAGGCTCAGAGAGGGAACAGATCACACTCCCAAGTAGCAGACCTGGGGCTGTTGCCACCCTGTACTCTGACTCCCAGGCCAGTGTACTCATCTGAGAGCCTGCATGTAACAGGTGGTGCTGTGTTAACCTGCATGTGTGCGTGTGCAAGCTGCATCCACCCTCATCCCTGCCCCGCCCCACAGCCCACACTGGCTACTACCTGTGGATCCCCCCAAAGCCTGGGACCCCTAGCTTGGTGGGACAAATTAAGGGCAAGGGGGTGAGGCAGGGTAGAGGGATGAAAAGAGACATCTGCTCCCCTCCCCCGGCACGCAGCATGCAAAGACACTCCCAAGTGCAGGATGGGCAGCACAACACCCACCTCAATCCTGGGCACTGGGCTCCCTGCTTGATCCTGGGTAAACCTGTCAGGTCGAGGCTGCCTCCTGGCTGAGTGGCTGCCCCTTGGTGCTTCCCTGCAGGTCTGCCTCTCACTTCTCCCTCTTCTCCTTTAAGGCCCCTCCTCTGCTGAGCCGGACTCAGGCAGTCGCTCCAGAGTGCCCAATGGCCACCTCCTCCTCAGTCCCTGATTTCCCCCAGGTGGCATGCTCTTCTGCCTGGCTCTTCCCTGCCTCTCCGCGCTGCTTCTGCCTCTTTCTGCAGTGAGTAACCCATTGATCTCTCTGAGATTTGCTTCGTAGTTAACCCCTCTGTGTCCAGGGCCCATCCCAGCCTTGGCACTCCCACCTCCTGTGGCCCTGCCCATCCTCCCCTCTCCTGCTCCAATCCAAGTTCAGAAAGGATGCCCAGCCCTGGCTGGTGGGGCTCAGTGGATTGAGAGCTGGTCTGGGAACTAAAAGGTCGCTGGTTCAATTCCCTAGTCAGGGCACATGCCTTGGTTGCAGGTCAGGTCCCCAGCGGGGGTGTAAGAGAGGCAACTGAGCCGAGGTAGCTCTCATATATTGATGTTTCTCTCCCTCTTTCCCCAGCTTCTCTAAAAATAAATTAAATTTTAAAAAAAAGAAAAAGAAAAAGAAAGAAAGGACTACTAGTGTTGAATGGGGTGCCCTAGGCTAGGAAATCAGAATACAAGTCCTCTCTGTAGACTTCATATGGGACTCTCCTCCCCCAGGCCCTGAGAACTGAGACCTATCAGCTTCCCTAAGCTTTGTCCAGGGCTTCAGTCTGGCTGGAGACTGGAGAGTTTATGTACCTGCTGAAAGAGTCTGACTTTAGCCCAAGTGCAACAGGGAACTAGTGAAAGTTCCAGAGCAGGGACAGGACCTGCCCATTTATTTTGTAATTAGTTTACTATGGCTTGGGGTGCACAGATTTAATGAGTGACCATTAAATTTAAGTAACTAGTTTACTATGACCTGAGGTAGACAGATTTAAAAGAGTGACCTCTTTTCCAGGCAACAGCCAAAGAGGTTAAAAGGTCTCGGCGAATGGCTTGATTTAATCAAAGGGTTCTGACCGGACCACTTGGAGGAGTGGACCACACAGCCAAAGGGTTAGAGGCCAGCACCTCGGGGGCCAAGTGCATTGGATTCAGCAACAAACGTGGACGGGGCAGAAGGCACACTGCAAGGAGTAAAAGGAGAGAAGAGGCGCCAGGGACTGCACGTGGAGTCAAGGGGAAAGTCTGGGAAAGCGAAAACAGTCTGAGGGGACACTGATGGAGCCTAGACCTGCACTCGAGGTTAGAGGAGCTAGGGAACTCTTCAGAGCTGGCTCCTTGCAGGCTCCTGGGGTTTCTGCCAGTGCTCAGAAGCGCTCCTCTGAAGCGCTCCTCTGAAGCCTGCGGGCACTCACCCCAGGTGCAGAGCATCCTCAATTTTTGGAAAGAGGCTCACTGAACTGAAGATACGAGGACTCATACCTAGACTCTCCAAATCTGAATTCAGAGCTATCAGATTGGATTAAGGAATTCAAACTATAGAATCTTATGATCACTGAACAGCAGAATTATAGCTGTGGTGGGATTTTAGAATCATTGACAGAGAGGTCCACAACCACCCTTTATGAAAGTAATAGCCAGACAGACTCTCAGCAGCCTGGACTCACGAACGTGTCATGCCTGCACCCTGAAAGCCTCTGAACTTGCCGACATACTGTGCTGCCTCCCCTTGGGGCCCCTCCTCGCCCTTGGCTGGGTTCGGGCAGTACTGGAGGAATTCCCAGTAGCCTCAAGGCTGAGCAGCTATGAGAGCAGAGGGGAGGAGGCGACCACAGAAGGCCTGATGGTGGGGCAGGCAGGAAGTCCATGCTGTTATGTCCCGGTGCCAGCACAGTCCTGGCTCCCCTTCCTCCCTTTGCTCCAAATGCTGCTCCTGGTGGCCACAGCTTGAACCCTGTGCCCAATGCAGGAGATGCAGACCGTGCGCCCTGGGAATCGTACCCCCTCAGCCTCTGGTCTCACAGTACTCAGAAGAGCGGCTGATCCATGGCCAGCCCTCAAGCCTGTAGTGGGTGTCCAGTGACAACTACCAGTATGTGCCCGTGCCAAAGCACGTGCAACCGAAACTGCTGCTGCTCCGGATGGCCCTTCCTAGGACCCCTTCTGGTTGGTGGTGGACCAGGGCCGGCACTGCTCCATGCCTGGTCTACCATGCAGGGCACTACTATCGCCAGGCCCAGGATGTCACGGCACTGCCACTGCCTGCTGGGGAGCGCTATGCCATCGGCAGTGCATGCTCTGTGTCCCTGCCTGGCAGACCTGGGCCAGGTACTCTGGCTCCACTGGGTAGGGCACACCAACTGCATTCATGGTCACCGGGTTTGTTCTGCTGGCCTGTGCAGACCTCACACATCAAGCTGCTTGCCGGACTCGGTACTGGTGTCGGGCCGGGCACCCTCACTGCTGCAGCAGTGTGCCTGGCACCAGAGTGCCCTGCCTCGGTGGTGGCTACGTGCAAGTGTTCCTGCGGCTGATGTGGCCACGGCAGCCCCCTTCCCCTGGCTACTTCCCCCAGCACCCTGGGCTCCTGGACCCCAACCTCCAACTCTTCCAGATCACCGGCTAGGACATCCAGAATCCCAGTATCAAGATCCTGCAGGACTAGCCCTGACTGGTGTGGCTCAGTGGGTTGGGCGTCATCCTGCAGACCAGAAGGTCGCAGGCTCGGTTCTGGCCAGGGCACATGCTGGGTTGCAGGCGAGGTGCCCGCTTGGGGGTATTCAAGAGGCAACCTCACACATCAATGTTTCTCTCCCTCTCTCCCTCCCTTCCTCTCTCTAAAAACAAAAAAAAATCAAAAAAAAAAAAAATCCTGCAGGATTGGGCTGGAGCTTAACCAGATCGTTCATCCCAACATTCCCAGGGGAAGGGAAGGGCTGAGGCTACCTGGCCTCGGAGACCTTGTCCTAGTTCCCCGTTGTTCTTAAGGGCCTTTTTCATCCTCGCTGCTCTACCCCCAGCAAACTGCGAGAGAGCTTCCCAAGGCCACACCACGCTGAGACTGCAGCTGTGGTGGCTCAGAAGCCATCCCCCACCCTCACCTTCACTCCGTGCCTGTAAGGCTGAGCGGGGAGGGCAGTGGAGAAGGGCTGGGGGAAGCGACTGTGGGAAGAGGGTTGCCATCTCCAATACGAGCGCAGCAAGGCGTCGTGGAGGACAGGGGTGGATGGGGCCTTCGCCGCAGCCACTCGGCCCCCCTGGCCAAGCCGGCGGAACGGCCCAAACAGCCGAATCCAAGGCCAGTAGTCTGGAGGGGCGGGGCCCGAGAGGCCGGAGCCTGAGCTCGCAGCGCCCCCTGGCGGCTGGTCACCAGGCCAGCAGGCCTGGGAATGAGCGAGCTGGAAAAGCCCGACATTAAGATAACATTCCCGCTTAGCACAGCGTGGCACACACAAGG
This sequence comes from Mormoops blainvillei, assembly GCA_004026545.1. NCBI lineage: Eukaryota > Metazoa > Chordata > Mammalia > Chiroptera > Mormoopidae > Mormoops > Mormoops blainvillei. The sequence continues at coordinate 74,026 of PVJD01004055.1, read as the reverse complement.
GATGGCCACAGAGTTAGGGACAAAGTAGGTCTGAAAACACAGGCTTCCAGACGGGCAGGGGCCTCTCCAGTAGTGACTCACACTTTCCTTTGGGGCCTGAAGCCCCTGCCTGTCCTCCAAACACAGGTATGAGTGCCCAACCCCTTATCAGGGCCACTGTAGTCCATCCTTAAGGGAGGGCGCAGAGGACAAGGTGTTCACCAAGGCTAGACTCTGGAGGCAGCAGAGTAGGGGTGGGTGGTGAGGGGAAGGGCCTGCAGGGCGGTGCTCAGCCGCCTCTATAGCAGCACAGATCCCAGCTGAGCTAGGCAGCAGCCCCTGCTCTACTAGCCCACCTGCCTGGGTCTCGTCTTAATTCCGAGGAGGTAGTCAGCTCTAAGGTCTGCTATAGCTTTCAGGAGGCCGCCCACACAGCAGCGGCTCCTGCCCGCTTTTTCAGCCAATCACAGAGCAGGTCAACCTGCGCAGAGAGAAACAAGCAACACATCACGGCCAGTTTCCACAGTTGTTTCACACTCACGGCCACAAGCATATGCCTTGCCCCAGACTAGTCTTAGGACTTTGACAGGGGCTCAGAGTCTCTGGCCTGGGCCGATGATCAGAGGCCCCCTTTGTCGCTGTGGAGAGAGGGGATCCTTGGTTCTTCTTGTCACTATCGAGAGCTCAGGGCAGCGCCCCATGCAGCCGGCCCACCTCCACAAAGGCCTCCACGCAGCGGTCGATGTCCTCCTCACTGTGCACTGCTGAGATCTGTACCCGGATCCGGGCCTTGCCCTTGGGGACCACTGGGTAGCTGAACCCGATGACGAAGATGCCTGGGAAGGCAGAGAGGGTCAGCCTGGGACTCATCAGAGCCAAGCAGGCATTGGGGCGTGACCTATAGTTCCTACTTTCCCAAGGTCACAGAGGCCAAGGGCACTGCTCGTGCTCTCAGACACAGACTGCCTCATGGCCCGGGCTTCTCAAGTTTGGGCAGCTGGTCTACAAAGGGTAGCAGGGGCGTGTCTCGTCTTGAAGGGTGTTTGCTGGCTTCTGTTCTGAAAGAGCTACATTTAATACCAGTCTTTGCAGATGACATTCATCATGATCTCCGTTACTCAAAGTGATGATCGTTGGGCCTGTTTCAAAGAGTATGCAGAGGGGATATTCGAGTAGAATCTGCAGACGTTTCGGGATTATATCTGGTATTACATTTTCCATCGTTAAGCTGATGGCCATTTATGAAAGATACCAGGAGTCAGGGGAATTCACCACGACCCAACTAGAAGAATTATCAGGGTGTTTCATTAACAAATTAATACCTTAGTAATGGAGAAACCTAAAGACACCACCTCAGTGTGATCTAATATTAAACTTGGACATCTTTGGGCTTTTGGGCCTTTATAAAGTTTCCTGAACATTTTTAAATAGAAATAAACTCTGGCTTTAAAAACTTAAAATAAAATAAATAGCGTAGTAGGGCAGAGATGAGGGGGAGTGTTCACGACCTAGGGATCCCCGCTATTTTCTCTTAGGATCCACAGCCAGCCCTTTTATCCCAGCCTCCTTACCTCTCTTTAGCATGTCATCTGCCATGCGAGAGGCCAGCCGGGCATCCCCCAGCATCACAGGGCAGATGGGGTGACTGGCTCCCGAGATGGTGAAGCCAGCAGCCTCCATCTTACTGCGGAACCTGTGGGCACAAGCAGGGTGTCGCAGGTTGCTGGGGGCTGTGGATCATTCGCACCCGCTCCTGATGGACACAGAACCCAAGGTCTGCGCCCAGGCCTGTAGAGGGAACCAGCCAGAACAGAGATGCGGACCCAGGAGGTCAGGCAGAGGAACAAGTAGACAAAAAGGGAGGTGGAAAGACAGAAAAGCCGGGGAGACACAGGGTCATTCGCAGAGAAATGTGCCAGGAAACGGAAGGAAGAGGCCGAGCTGGGTCCCAGCGCAGCCTGCCGGGGATGCGGAATGGGCAGAGGCAGCACCTACGGGCATGGGCTGGGCAGGCGCACAGGGACAGGTCTCAGCAGCCCCCACACCAGCCTTCGCCGCCCCTGCCGGGGACCACACCTCTGGGTCTTGGCCGCCATAGACTGAACAATGGCATTGCTCTCCATGAGCAGGTCCAGGGCCTTGCAGGCACAGCCAACAACAGCAGGTGGCAGGCTGTTGGAGAAGAGGTAGGGCCGTGCGCGCTGCCGCAGCAGGGACACCAGGGGCCCGGGGCCCGTGGTGTAGCCCCCTGAGAGCAAGAGTGGAAGTAGGGGTAATCAGCCGTCAGGAGTCAGAGCCCGTCCTAAGCCCCTCCCGAAAGTACACAGTCCAGGCTGCCTGCTTGTCTGCAGTCCCAGGTCTCCCCTCCCCACCTTCCCTGAGGCTCCTCCAGGGCCCTGCATGTGGGTAAGGGGACCCCAGGGGCACGACCCAATAGGCACCTGACGCTCCGCCCAGCGCCTTCCCCAGTGTGGAGTTGATGATGGTGACCTGGTCCATCACGCCCAGCAGCTCATCCGTGCCCCTGCAAGGAAGGCTGCCACTGTCACCACTGGCGGCCTGAGTGCTCAGCAGTCATGGGTTGAGCTGGGGCAGGCCTCCTGGTTTCCCGCCCACTCCTAGAAGCCCAACCCAAGGCCTCGGTGGCACATGCTCCCACCGTCCTGTAGCTCCCAGGAAGCCAGTGGCATGACACTCGTCCACAAAGACCAGGGCACCATATCGAGATGCGAGGCGGCAGATCTCCTGCAGGGGTGCAATGTCGCCATCCATGGAAAAGGCCCCATCAGTGGCCACCAGACGCAGTCGATGCTTCTGCAGGGGAGGTAAGGACAGGTAGTATTTCGTGGGACACACTGGGCCAACCACCCACCTTCTGTGCTATTTAGGGCTCTAAAAGCTCACCTTGCCCAGTGCCCAGCACAGCGGTGGGCACATAAGCACTACTGTGTTGGGATTGGAACATCTTCTGTCTCATCCATGTCTTTCTGAGCCTTACCCATCTCTTCCAGGGCAGTCTGGAGCTACACTTAGCCCCAGGCAGTGAGAATGCTCTCAGTGTCCCCTTCAGAAGGCAGTGTGGGGTGGGGCTGGTTCTTTCCATAAGCGAATTCTGCTGTTATGCCCACTAGGAGCCTGCCACACATAAGGTTCCCAAGGCAGCATAGAGCAATGAAAAAAACCTCTGGGTCTGAGGGATCTGAATGCAAATCTTGGGTGTTTCAAACTTTCGGGCTATTGGCCTGCGAGTGCAGAGTTGGCCTCAGGAGGCTGAGGATAAGCCCAGTCCTTGCTCCTGAAACCCCTGGGCCTCGCCCCACCTGGGCCTCCTGCAGCTTGGCCTCTAGATCAGTCATGTCCAGGTGGCGGTAGCGGTACTTGTGGGCCTTGCAAAGACGGATGCCATCGATGATGGAGGCGTGGTTCAGCTCATCTGACAGAACGGCATCCTCCGGGGTCAGCAACGCCTAGAAGAAGGCAGTTGGAGTACAGCCATCAGCCAAACACCCTGGGATTCTCCCTCTGCTATGACTCAGCCCCCGAGTCCCAATTTCACTGCCAACCAGGACATTCCTCTGGGCAGGGAGGCACGGAGCCCTCTGCCCCTACCTGGGTCCCCAAAACCCCACGACTGGACTGAACCAGGGCCCTGCTCTCATGAGAGCAGGTGAGGACATGTTTGGTGAGTACCTGGCCCCTGGCCCCTGGCCCTCCCAGCCATCTAGTTGAGGTGGGTGACCCTCGGATACCCTGGAAGATGGTCTCCTTGCAACCTGACATCTATAAGAAACGATCACTGGAGACTCTAGCCATGGCTCCTGCATCCTGCCAGGCTCTCCTCACCGCCCACGCCTTTCACAGCCTAGCAGGTTTCACTAACTCCCACCCGTGCCCCCCACACACCTCGAAGAGGCCAGCGTTGGCATCAAAACAGCTGGGATAAAGGATGGCATCCTCCCGCTGGTGGAAGTGGGCTATCTTTGCTTCTAGATCCTTGTGGATGCTCTGAAGAAAGCAAGTGGGACAGGGGTTAATGGCTGCAGGGTCACATGGGACGAGTCCTGGGGAGAGAGGCCTGGAAGGCCACAAACACACCCAGCTGAAAAGGCCGTTCCCTCCTTCCTTCGTCACAAGTGCTCCTCAGAGCCAACGGGGACGTGGCAGATGGTTCTCACTGAAGAATTAGGGGCTTGCTAGCTGTCCCTCCCTGGTTGGCTCTTCTTTTTGTAATGGGGGTCAGAGAGTCCAATGACAGGTACTGATGACAGAGGAAGACATGTCTTCCTGATGTCAAACTGAGTGCCTTTTTTGACTTCTTTATGACAGAGGATTACATAAGTAACTCTTTTAAGTTCATGTGGACTCCAGATTCTTAGATTTGAAAGCTGTCCAGTCAGGATGAGGATTTTGCTGGAAAGTGCCCTGGCTGGGAGTCGGGGTTCCATCCTCCTCACATTTCTGAGGCGCCGGGTAACAACCATTACAAGGAGGCAGGAGCACGGACTCGCGAGTCAGGCCACCTGGGTTCAAATCATACCATGAAAGCCCGTGTGCCCTTAAGCAAGTTACTTCACTTCTCTGGGCCTCGGTGTCCTCGTCTCCTCAACAGGGACGAAAACAGCATGTATCACTTAGGGTTGTTATGAGCACCAATGATTTAGTTGTTACAACGTTCTCCAAAACAGTACCTGACACATAGTAAGCACTCTAAGTTTTATGTTATATGTTCACTTTGTAACATTTACAAAATAAAATAATGACCGGCATTCACTGAGCATTGCTATGTGTCTAGCACTGTTCGAAGCATTTTTACATGTATTAACTCTTTAATTTGTAAAGATTCCAGTAAGTACTATTACCCCTATTTTACCAACGACGGGACTGAGGCACAAAGAGGTTAAGGCGCTTGCCCACAGTAACAGAGCAAATACAAGGCGGTGCTGGGAACTGAGCTCAGGCAGAATAGCTCCAGGACCCTCAGTCTCAGTCCCTGCCTTTCTTATTCTTCCTTTCCTGTAGGAGGACAGGTGACCTCTGTTCTGCAGGTAAGAAAATAGATGCTCAGAGAGGTAAAGCTTCCTTACCCAAGGCTCTGCAGCAAAACAGAAGCCCGAGCGCAATCTTTTTAGTGGACAGCTCTGTGGCTAAGGGTGGGCCCACAGCCCTGGGATGGCATGAGCTGAGCTGGCCAAACCAGCCCTGCTGACTGTGGGAAGCAGACAGCTGGGGCCAGTGCCCAGTGCTGGGGACAAGGCCCCGCTCTACCTAACCCCACCCCCTCACGACACCCACTGTGTACCTGGGTCCCACAGATGAAGCGAACAGAGCTAAGGCCGGCTCCAAACTCCTCCAGGGCCCGCAGACCTGCCTGGATCACCTCGGGGTGGCTGCTCAGGCCCAGGTAGTTGTTGGCACAGAAGTTAAGGATTCCTGAAGTGGAGGACAGGGAACAGACACAGCAGCTCAAGGCCCTAAGGAAAGGCCCGGAAGGGTGCCGGGGCCTGGGTACCCAGGGAATAAATGAACCCAGATTCACCCTTGAGGAGACAACAACCACAACGAATGATCCATTCTGGGGCAGAGACCAGGCTGGGAATCTGGGGAACCCTAGGAGGCACCGAATCCACCAGCTGCAGGAGAGGAAAGGTGAGGAAAGGGCTCTCAGAGTGGCACCTTGAAGGATAAGTAAATTAAACTCTGGTTCTGAATCACATTCCCCCCAAGAAAGAACCCAGCCCTGCTTCACAGGCCTGAAGACCACCAGTAACTCATCGTGTGGGCCTTGGTTTCCCTGTGGGTAAAAGAAGAACGTTGGGTCAGATGCTCACTGCAGTTCTCAAACTCCACTGCTGACTTTGCTGCCTGGTATAGAATGACAGGCCCAAGATGGGGTGCCTCTGAGACCTGGACTCTGAATTATAAGCCTAAAGTGAACACAGCTGACCCGAGGAGGAAAGGGAAGCCTGCAAAGAAAGGTTCACTCAGCCCAAGAGAGGCAAAAACAAGATGAGTACTGGGGTCTCCTAATTTCCCATCGTTTTGACCTGCTCCCAGCTTCCCCTGGGGGGAGGTAGAGATTTCCTGGGACCTCTGTTTCACAAGTGAGTGCCAACAGCACCAAGGATTCCATGCCAGAAGGCGGTGGCGAGGGCCTTTGTAACCAGCACCAATTTGGGACCTGGCACAGACAGTGGGGAGAGACCAGGTGAGCCAATTCACGGTGTGACTCCTGCAGCAGTCAATGAGCCCCTTGCTCATTGGGACGTTGGCCTCTCTGGCCCATTAGCTGACCTTCCAGCTCCTATATACCAGAGACCTGGACCAAAGCCCAGCTCTGCCTGCAGCTAGCTGGCGGCTTTGGGACAGCTCACTTCACATCTATGAGCTTTTCCGTTTTTAAAGTGCAGTTAGTCATTCCAACGTTTGGAGGTTTGCAAGAGTTCACGTGCAGCAGTTAGGGGTGCACACAAAACAGCAGCTCCAGAAATGTGGGGTCTCTTGCTGCGTTTTCCCAGCACCCTTCTTGAAGCAGCAGGGTGGAGCCCAGCTGGGTTCGTCTCTTCTTTTCTCACGTTCTCCCAAGATTGGGTCTCAGTCCCGCCCTGCCCTCTGAGGCAAACAGGTGCTCAAAGGCAAATCACTTCCCTTCAAGCAAACGGGTTTAACCTGGTTAGCAAGCCGCAGAGCAGGCCTGCTAGCTGGAAGAGGGGCCAGTGGCTACGTGAGTGCAGGGGCTCTCACCTCCCACTGCCTCCAGGACCTGTATTCAGCGCAAGCCTCAAACGGCCCTCTAACACCCGGCCACGTCCGACGACTCCCGGGTGAGGATTTACCTCCGGAGACGCCGTCAACGTGGATGCGCGGCCCCTGACGCGACGTGATGACCCGCTCGCTCTTCCAGGTGCCAGCCCCGCGGATCCCTTCCAGCTCCTCCTCCAGTATGCCACGCAGCTGCGCCAGCGCTGAGTGCGCGCGGCGGCCGCCGGGGGCCCCGGAGAGCGCGGCGCGGAGAACGCCGCCGGCCCACATCCCGCTCACCTCGCCTACCTCGCGCAAGCGCGCCTGCCGGGCTGGCAGTCCTAAGCACCGCGGCCTGGTCACGCGGCCGGGGGCTGGGTCCCGACAGCCAATCAGAGCAAGAGGAGCTCCGTGGAAGGGGTGCAAAGGCGGGCCCAGGGGCAGGTGGGCGGGGCCGGCAGGAGGCGCAGAGGACGAAAGTAGATTGATTTGTAAGTTGAGACTGGAGAGGTCCGTGAAGGGGAAAGGGAGGAAACGCGGCGGGGCCCAGCCCATCAGACACCCCCCCCACACCTCCCCGGCCCATCCCCATCCCCTGCCTACACACCCATCTCTCGGAAAGGGTGCTCTGAATCCCAAAGGCAGCAAGCACCCTGAGGCACGTTCCGTCTGATCCAGTCCTAAGGTTTCTGTTTCTGTGGAACTTTTGGAGCCCTCCCTCCCTTCTCAGGTGCGAACGCCCCCAGATTTCCCCCCACTACTCGCCCAATTGCTCCGCCTTCTACAGTCTTAGAAGTGAGGAAAAACACCGCCCAGATTTTGTCCTTTTTCCGTTTTTATTTTAAAGTTTTAAAATTACAAAGACAGCAAATTCTTCCCGGCACAAATAACACTTTTTTTTTTTTTTACCAAAAAAAGGGGGGAAGGGTTACGACGCGCAATCGCGCGCTTTCCTATATTATGAGAAAGACGACTGTACAGGATTTTTTCTCCCAGCTCCCGGGTGTGAAACGTAAGTGCTAGCTCTAGATAGGTATATACACATTTACACGCACATACACTGACCTAGCTCTGTAAAACTACTTAGCGATTGAAAAAAACGACTGCAGTATGTCTTACTGTCCACTCCCCGCCCACTACCCCTCCCCCATCTACCACTACTTAGAAAATACTCAGAAGTGAAAGAGGTCGGGAAGTTTTTAAGTGGCGGTGGCAGGGCTGGAGACTCACCAGACCACCAAAGCCACCTCTTGTACAGGAGGAACCAAAAACCAGGGGACTACAATCCAATTGTGTGGAAAAACCCAAGTTTCAATAGGGCTCACTGAGGCACTTGGCTGACTGACTCCCCACCCTTCCCCCAAAGTTTCCACTCCCATAACAGGAGACTTTCAGAAGCCACAAAGACCCTCCCCGCCATGGCTAGTTTCCAGCTGAGAGAAGCCACAGCTTCTCAGACCAGCTGTCATTTTGACACCCCCTCCCTTCTCCAGGACAATAGGGAGGCCACAGGGACTAACAGAAGTGAGAAGGAAACTGGATTTGGATCCCCCACTGCTCACCATTGGGAGGTGGAAGTCAGCCCAGAGAGGGTTTATTCCACCTCCCTACTTGGTGTCCAGCTGGGGCCACCCCTCTCCTCCCCAACAAGGCTCTGAAACTCCCAAGGGCTGCTCAACTTAAATCTCACTTGTCTAAGAGATACTCCTACAAACCTTACAATTCCTGGGCTCCCTCTCAACTAGCCACAACAAGCTGCCTTTCTGATAACCCCCCACTTTTACCTTCATACAGACAAACCATCCAACTAAACGAAACACACCAACCCACCCCAAACCCTAAATAGATTAATAACAAATTAACAGAACAAAGTATTTCTCATCATTACAAAGATGAGATTGTTTTTGCTGTCCTTGCACGACTGGTTAAGAAAAAATGAACTATTCCCTAATTTCTGAGGAATCCAAATCCTGTCTCCCAGAAAGTCAGAATACAAAGGGGCAAGAAGGGGCTGCAGATGAGTAAGAGAAAGAAAAAAGTATTTACAGAAAATAAGGAGACAGGCAGGAATGTCCACAAGAAAAGCTTCACTGTCACTTCTTCTTGTTGGCCCTCTTGGCACTGGACTTGGCTTTGGGTTTCACTGGTTTGGCCTTCTTAGGCTTGGATGCCTTGACTGGCTTGGCTTTGACAGTCTTGGGTTTTTTGGCTTTCTTGGGCGTGGCAGCCGGCTTCTTCTTGGCCTTCTTGACTGGGGTGGCTTTGGGCTTCTTGATGGGGGCTTTGGAGGCTGCCTTCTTGGGCTTGGCTGCCTTCTTTGGCGTGGCCACCTTCTTGACTTCTTTCTTCGTCTTTTTGAAGGCCACTGACCTCTTAGGCTCATCGCTCTTGGCCAGCCGAAAAGACCCCGAAGCACCCACTCCTTTGGTCTGCTTGAGGACCCCGGTGGTAACTAGACGTTTGATGGACAACTTGATCTGCGAGTCGGCGTTCTCGCCCACCTTGTAGTGGCTCTTGATGTACTTCTGGATGGACTGGCGCGAGGAACCAGCGCGGTTCTTCTCCGCCTGGATGGCAGCCACGATCATGTCTGAGTACTTGGGGTGGTCTGTGGACTTCTTGGAAGCCTTGGCCCGCTTGGGCTTGGCTGCAGGAGTAGACGTGGAGTTTTCGGTCATAGTGGGCTGCCCGATCTTGCCGTTGAAGATGCCTTCAAAAGGGCCAGCCCCCTGTCGGAGGCCGAGGAAAGCCTGGCTAGGGATCGGCTTTCACGTCTCTGACTCTCAGGCCAGTCCGAAGCCCGGCTCTCCGGGCTCTCCCGCTCGCGTCGCGGGAGAATTCGCTGGACCGGTTCTGCGTGCCCAGCCCCACCGGTCGGTGTGTTTCTGCGTGCGGCTGCGACTCTGGCCCTGGCTTTGGTTCTGGCTCTCGCTTTGGCTTTGGCTCTCGCTCTGGCTCTGGCTCTCGCTCTGGCTCTCGCTCTGACACCGCCTCCGCTGCCTCTCTTTTCCCAGCTCCGCGTCTGGCGCTCAGGCGGCGCATCCGGGTATTTAGCGGCGGCGGGCGGACCGCGGTGAGGACAGGGCTGCTGGCTGCCTGCTCCCGGCCCGGAATGGCGCTGCGCCGCCGCCATCTGTGTTTCTTCCGCCGAGCAAATCCGACCTTTCTCCCCGCCCCGGGCCTTCCCGCTCCCCGCCGCCGCCCGGGGTCGCTGCCCGGCTCCCTGGGCTCCCCCGCCAGGCGGCCCGCCGGCCGGACCGCCGCCCCCCGAGCCCGCCAGGCGCCCCAAACGGCGCTGAGGACCGCTGGTGTGCCGGCACATTTCCCCTTTGCTGGGGGCTGGCTCTGTGGGGCCGGGGAGTCCCGGTGTGGGAACCCCCCCGTAGCAAAGCTCCCCCCCTGGGGCTACCGAGGACCCCGCTCCCGGCCCGCTGCGGGGTCCCCCGGCCCGGCGGAGTGGCCGGAAAGCGGCCCCAACTAACACACGCGGCCCCGAGCCGGGCGACTCCCAGCCGGGCCGAGCCGGGACAGGGGGGAGGGGTCGCTCCCCCGGGGTCCGGTCACCTCTCGGGGGTCATCCCGCCACCAGGCTCCCCGCACCTCTAACCCCTCTCTGTCCATTGGGCCCCTGAGCAAACTTTCCTTGGAAGAGTTGGAAGGGCACTTTCAAACTTTGTCCCTTCCCCCTCCTCTATGGGCTCTCCCCCAGCGGGCCCCCTGACCTCTGCGGTGGAGATTCTCTCCTGAGGCCGAACCCCCAATGCTTCCAGGGTCCCCTGAGGCAGTGAGGAGGGGTCTCCCGAGTCTCCTGCTCTCTTCAAAGACCCCCACATCTCCCATATATCCAAACAGGGAATTCATTTACATGCCTCTCAGTCTAAGAGTTCGGGGGTGTCAAGAGACAAAACCCGCTGCCCCCACCCCTGAGGCCCAACCTGGGGGTCCAGTCCCTGTCCCAAGGACCCTCGAAGGCGGGGGGTCTCGGGGGCGGAAGGATCACAATGGAGGAACTGCCCCACAGGCTCTAACCAGAGGCTATCCTGGGGGCCCCTGGGATGAGAAAAGCTCTGAGTGCCTTAGAGCTTGGGAAAACGGGGCTCTGGGGGAGAGGTCGAAGGGGAGGTCTGGTTCTTTGGGCACTAACTAGTCCTTGGAAAGTGTGCGGTCGTTCAGGGAACCGGGGCCGGGACCACCGCCATTTTGCTGGGAGGATGCAATGTCTTTGTTAAAAAGTGTACATCTTTTCCTGTACTTGGCAGGTATAGATGAGGCAAACAAGGGGCGCCACCGTGTTTCTGGAGCGTCGAAGGGCTCTGAGAGGAGTTAGGGGCCCACAGGCCAACGGAAGGGACCCCAGAACTCCTGGGGCAGAACACCTTGTTTGTGACAGATATCCTACTTACATGCAGGGTCCCGCTTGGCAGGGGCCCTGGTGTGAAATTCTGGGATGCTCGCTCCCTAAGCCACATCCCGCAACAAACCCGTTTTTATTCCCCAAGCAGAAACCCATCGCTCTTCACTCAAAACAATACCCTCGGAGTCGGGGGCGGGAGGGGGGGCGGGGAATGATTTGGGGGGGTATAGCTGGTCAAAATGATGAACGTGTCTCCGGTACTGCCCAGCAACTGTTTGCAGACACTGGTTGTTGAGAAGGTTGGAGGGTTTAGGTGCGGGACAGGGCCTTAGCAGGAATGCGGGGGAGCGGAAAAAGGGCTCATACTGGACTTCGGCGTCTCTGAGGGCAGGGAAATAAATGGGTTCCCCCACCCCCACCCCAAGGGATGGATTAATCCAAATGATTGGGGGAAGGAGGGGAGAGACCGGAGACTTGGTATCGGATGCATTCTCTCCGGGCTTAGCTTGGTCGCACAGGTGGGGAAGGGAAGTATGAAGGGCCAGGTTAGTTCAAAAGGTTAAGTTTTTATTTGGTTGGTGTCAATTACCCCGAAGTTTCCTGATTTGAAAACACAACATTCTGGTGGGTTTGTTATGGTTCTTTTCAAAGCCAATCCCCCTGTTCCCACTAAGATCTGGATAGGGAAATAGGTATCCAAAGAGACAACCCCAAGTCCGAGACGTTCCACCCTGCGCTTTCAGAGACCTGTCACACACGCACACCCCCACCCCTCTGTGCACCTTTTAGAATAGGGACTGGATGAATCCAATGATCCAATGACGAAATAATTTTATTTACCCGGTGCGTTACAATTTGCAAAGTGCTGCCCACCCGTTTCTTGATCCTTTGCGCCTCCAGCCCTGGGAGGCAAGCAACGTGATTACTAGCCCCGTCCCTCTACTGTCCCGTGGAAGCCGAGGAACTCGTTAAAGGTGCATGGAGGGGCGCACAGTGCGGTGCAGCTCCCGGCGCCCCCAGGCTTTTAGCGGCCACATCCCTATCCCCGCCCATCCCAACGACCTGTAAATTCTCTCCCGGAACTAAAGCCAGAAATGGAGGGAGGGGTCGCGGGCACCTCCCGCCGGGCGGCCCAATTCGCCGCCCATACCCCTGTTCGGGAGAACTGAGGGAAGGGGAGGGTCCGGAAGAGGTTCCCCCCAGAGTTGGGTGCGGAGTCCGAGGCCGAGGAGGGCAAGGTGAGGAAAGGCTGCCTCCGGATTAGCTTGGCCGCACCTCGCCTCTGCAGAGCCCGGGGGATTCCTGATTCAGGCCGGGCCCCACCCGGGCACTAGAGAGGCTGCTCTCGGGTCCCTATTTATGGATCGAAGAGCCGTTTTCTCGCCGGCACACGGCGGAACTCCCTACGCCCCCTTCAACGCGAGCCCTTTAAAATCCCGGAGCCGCAGAGATGCGGGCAACTCCTCCTGGGAAATGTAGTCTCCCGGCGGGCGCCGAGCCCCGCACTGCGCCCCCAGCCCAGGACCCTCGCGAGCCTCGGAACCGCTGGCCACCCCAGCTCGGACGAGGGGAGAAGGTCAGACATCTTCCGTCCAGTGGCGCGGAGAGAGGCCCAGGCGTCCCTGCTGTTTTTTTTTTTTCACCTGTCAAAAAGGGGGCCTTACCAACCTGTGGGGTTGGTGTGAGGGTGAAATGAAATCCTGTACGGAAAGGTGTACATCGCATTAGAATGCCGGGGGTCCTGTTTTTACTGATGTGCATGCGTGCATGCGCCAGCATTTATTCAGCCCCTGGTCCATAACATCTTCGTGTTTTTTTTTCAGGCAGGAGGTCTGGAATGGCTAAAGGACTTGTCGGGGGGTGGGAGGCAGCCTGAAAGAGGGTGACTGCCGACAGACTCCCAAGCCGATGACTCTCCCACTGCGTCACCTGTGGTCTCCTAGACCTTGTTAAGACAGCACTTATTCTGGGCTTTGGGACCCTAAGGAATTCACTTGATATGTGCCAGGCACTGCGATAGGACCTCTTAAAATTAACTAACCTAAAATAGTCCTTATGCCAAAGAAACATATATTGGAGTGACAAATTCTTTTCTCCCTACAGCTCCTAGGTTACAAGTCTGTACAGCACGTTATTGTATTGAATATTGTAGGCAACTGCCACCCAATGGTGTTTGTGTGATACTTTACACAGGACTAGGGTGCTATGAAGGCATTAGGGGGTGGTTTTCATCTCCATTGTAATCCAGTGGGGTCCCTGTTGTATTTGCAGTCCTGCCAATGACTGCAATGTTGTTATAGGACCCATGACTGTATTCAGGCTTCATTTAAGAGTAGAGAAGATTTTGCCTTGCGGCGTCCCAGATGAAGTCAGCACGTTATGGCTGGATGTCCTTGGGTCTCTGCCTTTTACTCTGCGGAGAGGTGGGAGAGGAATAAATTACCCCATGGACAGTCTGCTGCTGCTGCTGCTGCTGCTGCTCCTGCAACAAATTACTCCAAACTTGGTGGCTTAAAACAACGCGTATACATTATCTTACAGTTCCAGAGGTCAGTAGTCCAAAATGGGTCTCCTTGGGCTAAAATCAAGGAGTAGACAGGAGTACGTTCCTTTTGGAAGCTTTAGGGGGAGGATCTGTTTTGGGGCCTTCTCCAGCTCCCAGAGGCAGCCTGCATTCTGTGGCTTGTGGGCCCTTTCCATCACAAAAGCTATCAACGATCAATGGAGTCCTTTTCATGCTGCCATCTCTCTGGTTCTGACTCTTCCACCCCCCACTTTCCTCATTTAAGGACCTTTGAGATTCCATTGGACTACCTGGGTGATCCAGGATAATCTCCCCTCTCAAGGTGTTGGCCGATTCACACCCCTAAATCCCCCTTGCCAGGTTCCAGTGGTCAGGACACTACTGTCTTTGGGGAACCATTATTCTACTTCCCACCTTCAGTTAGCACGTGCATAACTGGGCAGGGGCTGGGCACGTGAGCAGCATCCCTGCACGTCCATTGTGGCACCAAGTGAGGCCCAGCTCACTTTCAGGGTTGTTCCCGTGTCCTGAGAAATCCCTGGTTGGGCAGAGAGCTGGAAGCAGGGTGGATACTTTCCAGTCACCTTGCAGCTGTGTGACTGGCAGGGAAGGAGGGGACATTGTAAAAACCCTTTGACTGGACTCTGTTATATTCCTTGTGTCCCAAAATATCCACCACTTTTCAATTTAAATATTGTAACCGATATCTAGCCAGGTAGGGGTGAGGGGCAGCCCCCCAGACAAAAAGAGTAACCCCAGGACCTTGTTGAGAGGGGGGACCCAGCCCTCCAGGGCATAGCGGCCATCCCTCCTGAGTAGTGAGGGGATTACTCTGCTGGCCTCTCCTTCCCGCCCATACCCCATCCCTCCATTTCCAGGTCTTGCCCCTCTTTCCCTCTGGAACCCCTGTTCTCCTGTCAGCTCGTTTTCCCATCTTCCTCATCCCCCTCACAGAATGTGAGCCTCAACTCAAACTGTATAGCTCACAGACCTTCCAAAGTGGAGGAGACTCAGGCGCGCATCAGAACGGGCCAGGCACCTCGCCTCCTGGGGCTCAGAGTCCGGGGGGAGGACGGTCGGCATCAGTTATCATTGTGAATTGTGATTGTTTCAGGTTCCAAGGACGAAAGTAACAGGGAGCTCTGAGAGGGGGTGACAGGCGGGCTCATGTAGATCAGGTGCTAGCGTAGACTTTGTGGCTGGATGTGGACAGGGAACGGGGATGTGGTGTAAGATGCTGTCAGAGAAGTGAACCTGCCTGAGCACATAGGGATTTTAGCTGCTGCAGCGAGGGCCGTGCGTTTTGTACATGCACTGAAACTGCTGCAGATTTTAAGCTCAAAATTTTAAGTGTCTTAAAAAACTTTAAGTTTTAAGGTATGGGCACTATCATTCATACTAGAGCTCATGTAACATATTTATGATTCTAAAACTAATATGGAAGCAAACAACTGTGTTCCCATTGTTCAAGTTAACATAATAAACATCACCAGTCTCTCAGATGCCCTTCTTGTGCCTCTCCCACATCAAATCTCTGTGACCTTTATCCCCAAATTATGTAAATAATTCTCTTGTTTTTCTTTATAATTTTCCCATATGGACTTATCCTCATACACTATACATTTAGTGTTGTCTCGTTTTGGATTACGTAAAATGGAATCATATTGTGGGTTGGGTTTTTTTTTTTTTTTTAATGTTTTACAGTTGTTCCTATTATTTCCCCCTATTGTGGGTATTTTTGTCGTTGTTGTTGTTTCTGTGACTTGCTCGTTTTCCTCAGTGTTGTATTTTCGAGAGTCATCCATGTCGTTGCAAGAAGCTGAGAATCATTCTTTTTCACTGCTGTGGTCAGACCACATACTGGCTTTGGGAGGTCTTTTAAAAAATATATAAAATTTCATAGAATATTATGTAAAAACTGAATTAATATTTAGAATGAGAAAATAACTCAAAAGTTGTTTTTTTAATGATAAATATTACAAGCATCGTGAAATCCAGAAATGCATAATTTTTACTAATTCACTCTCTGATCCACATGGCTAGGGTCCCTCTCAGAGCTTTCCAAATGGACTCGGGGATTCCTCGCAGGGCCTTGCAAGGGGTTTGGGCAAAAAAGAGACCCTAAGACTTCGGTGAGGTCAATTTCACAGGGGATCCATCCCAGAATGTGGTTCCATTATAGGAAGAGGTGACAGTTTGTCTCTGTTCTACTAGTGATAGAATCGCTCCTGAAGATGTTCCCGTCCTAATTCCTGGAGCCTGTGAGTACATGCTATTACACGGCAAGGAGGAATTAAGGTTGCAGATGGAATTAAAGTTGCTGATCTGGAGTTAGAAGACTGTCCTGGATTATTCGGGTGGCCCAACATAATCACAAAGGTCCTTAAATAGGGCAGGGGAGGCAGGAGAATCATAACCACAGAGCTGGCAGCACGAAAGAGACTTGACCTACCATTGGTGGCTTTTCAGGTAGAAAGAACCCACAATCCAAGGAATGCGGGCTGCCTGCAGAACTTGGAAAAGGCAAATCACAGATCGTCGCCCCTAGACTCTCCAGAAGAAACACACGCCTCCCAACACCTTGGCTTTAGCCCAGTGAGACCCATTTTGGACTACTGGCCTCCTACACTATAAGGTAATAAATTTGTGTTGTTTTAAGCCATCACCTTTGCGAAACTTTATTACAGCAGCCTTAGGAAATGAATACACTACCATATTGGCTGGATATTTGGGTTGTTTCCATTCTTCTGCTTTCCAACGTTGCTGTGAATTTTCTGCCGTGAGGGTCCTGGCGCCCATGGGAAGGAGCTGCAGTGTGTGTGGCTTCAGCTTTGGCAGGTCGCGCCTGTGCTTTTCACTGGCCGCAGAGTGGATGGTGGGTGGGGAAGGGCAGAAGGAGGGTGGCCAGACCAGGAGGGGCCATCTCCGCTAAGCCGATACTGAGCTAGAGAGATGGCAGGGGAGGTGGAAAGAAGGAGCGGATGTGAGAAATGTTCAGGAGGACAAATCCACAGGACTCGCTGAAGCGTTCGTTGTTGGAGCTTTAGGGAGGAACTAGAAAGACTCGCAAGTTCCTGGTACAGAAGCGAGGATGGGGGTGGGTCCGCAGGGGCGATGGCCAGGGAGTCCGGCCCCAGGACCCTTTCTCGGTGGGCCTTCCCCATTCCTGTCCTCATCAAAGGCTCTCCTGGGCCCTTGTTAGCCTCATGCTGAGGAAGCTGCTCTCTCACCTGCTTCTCCCAAATTAGGGAAACAGTTGCAACCGCACGGGGATTGAGAGTCAAATGATGGACAAACAAACACACTCTCCTGGGACAAAGGAATGAACATACAGGTGACAGCATCACAGTTAAACTTTAACTGATTTAACTGAACGAACTTTAACTGATTTTCTGAGATTTAAAGCAACAGAAGACATAAGACGTCACCAAGACAAAGAACGAAGGTTTTGACCCTTAGTGATAGTTCAGTCTCGTGCAGAGACACCATGCTTCTGGAGGTGAGGTGGCTCTTACACAGGAGTGGAGATTGCATGCGCAGATGTGGGAAATGCCTATGACATGCTGGGAAAAGCAAGGTGAGAAAAATGTGTGTGGAGGATCTCATTATATAAAATAGGGAAGTTTGAGAGCTCCCTACAGGTATATAATAATAGTGCACAGTTATGGCGTGGTGACTGTGTGCCTGGCACTGTGCTAGGTGTGGACAGGTGACCCAGGCTCAGAGCCCAGGGCTGGGCACTGTGAGGGGCAGACGCCGTGTGTGGCTTGGGCTGACGGTTTGCTGGATCCACCCTTTCTGGCACCGTTCCCAGGGCTTGAGCTATGGCGTGAAGGACAGGGCTGGAACCTTGGGGCCGGCCCGGCAGGTAGGCCTGGCCCTTCGTGGAAGTGAGACTGGCCTTCTTTGGATGGAGGGAGCCTCTGGAATTCTCGGACTATTCTGAAAGAGACCTCAAGAGGGAGATGCTGGGCTTTGAACCAATAAATGCCTGAGCGCATGAGAGTTCGGTTAAAAAACATTCACGTAGCGCCGTGAATGACCCGGTCGCCCTCCAAGCTGGGCAGAGGGGTTGTAAGCGGGTGCACTGGCCCACTCCGCATTACTACTCCCAGTTTTCTGTGAGAAGTGAAATTGGGTCATGGCAGTCTTTTATTTTTTACTTTATACCCTAAGAGCAGTGATTTTCAACCGTGTGCCACAGAATTTTTGAGACGTGCAATACCTGACTGCTTAGTCAGGGGCACTGACCTCCTTTCTCATGGACTCTCAAATAAAAAAATGCCAACACAGCAATAGCTGTCCAATGTGAGTGAATCAAAATTATACCTATATTTTTTGGTGTGCCACAGAACTTTAGTAATTAGTTTACGTGTGCCAAGAGATAACATAGGTTGAAAATCGCTGCCTAAAAGTGTTTTAATTTGATATACTAGTATCAGTTTTACATGCTAGTTTTCATTTATACACCAGTATTGTCTTAATTTTGTAAACAATAAGCACGTATTATTTTTGTAATAAAGAATGAACCTTCAGCCCTGGCTCCTGTGACTCAGTGGATTGAGCGCTGGCCTGTGAACCAAAGGGTCGTGGGTTCATCTCCCAGTCAGGGCACATACCTGGGTTGAAGGCCAGGTCCCCAATAGGGGGTGCTCGAGAGGCCGCCACACACTGATGTTTCTCTCCCTCTTTTTCTCCCTCCCTTCCATTCTCTCTAAAAATAAATAAAAAAAATCTTTTTTAAAATTTTATTTAAAAGAAAGAACATAATGTCAAAAACGTACATATGATGAAAAGGCAAAAAATAATATAGAAAACCTTCAGAATAAGTATGACGAGTGGTATATATCTTTAACATATAAAGTACTGTTACAGATCCTTAAGTCCAGGCACAGTGGTAACACCCCAATAGGAGAAAGTTCATAAACAGATAATTTCTCAACAAGTAAACCCAGTAGCCATTTTGATTGTGTAAGTGAGCAAAGCTGTGCAGCTTGGAAACAACAACAAGGTCACGTTCGTTAACGCGCATTAAGTAAGGCTTTTGGGAATGCGAACAGTGGGGGGAACGTGCGGGTACTTCCTCACCCGTTCGTGAAGTACACAGGACCCGAGACCGACATGTCTGGGTAACAAGTTGCCTCTAGGAATCAAGAGACTTCAGTTGCTCACACTCGACCTGGATCTAATCATGAGAAAAGAGCTGGACAGACCCAAACTGAGGGACATTTTGCAAGATGATTGGCCTGAACCCTTCAAAAAAAAATGTTAAAGGCACAAAAGATGACAAAAGCCGGAGACATGTGCCAGATAAAAGGGGACAAATAGACCCGACAGCTACATGCAGTACGTGATCCTTGACTGGACCTCAGATTTAAAAAAGAATAAGTTCTAAAAGACATTACTGCCCTGGCCAGTGTGGCTCAGGTGGTTGGAGCATCGTCCCTTAACCAAAAGGTTGCGGGTTTGATTCCCAGTCAGGGCACACGCCTAGGTTGCAGGTTGATCCCTGATGTCCTGTCCAGGCACATATGGTCCCCGGTCCAGGTGCGTATGGGAGGCAGCCAATCAACGCTTCTCTCTCATATTGATTTTTCTCCCTTCCTCTCTGTTTAAAAGCAATGAAAAAATGTCCTCGTGTGAGGATAAAAAAAATTTTTTTTAATAAATAAAAGACACTCCTGAAACAATTGAGGAAATTGGAATGTGGATGGTATATTAGATAATATTGTACCAATGTTCCATTTCCTGAACATGTTCAGCAGTCATGTAGGTGAATTTCCTTTCACTTAAGAGATGGATGCTGGAGGATTGCGTGTCAGGATGTCTGCGACTTGGATCGTTCGGCCGAATGTAGGCCTTTAGAGAAATAGATGGATAGATCTGTGTATGTGTAGGCACAGATGCCAACAGAAGCACAAGAGGGAAAGCAAAGGTGGCAAAAGGGCAGCCATCGGTGAGCCTGGGCAAAGGATGCATGAGTATTTGTCACCCTATTCTTTCAGCTCATCTGTGGATTTGAAACGTACAGAATACTCCTAAGGTGGAGGAAAGGTATTCAAGGCCAGATGAGCCCAGCTGCAAGGCCCCTTCTCAGCCTTGCACCTGAGAGAGGCAGGGCATGCCAGCCTAGCGAGGCTCACCCTGGCTCTGGTCCCTGTCCCTAGAGTCCCCCCCCACCCCCGACCCCCCAGCGCTTCCAGGCTGTAGACCCTTTACAGGCCTGTCTGTGGGCTCATACCACAAGCCACCTTCCCATCTCTGGGCCTACTCCAGATCCCTGAGCCAGTCTCTTCCACACAACCCCTCATCCCACATCAGGCCCAGGGTGAGGCCAGACCCTACCCTGGTCCCAGTCTTAGAATGCACGCCTGGGCTGTGTCTGGCAGACTGAGTCCCAGTCCTGGTCCTACCTGTGGTTAGCCCAAGTCCCCCTGCTTAGTCCTGTTCTGGGACCATTTTCTCACTGGACTTGCCCATCCATCATCCCAAATGCCCAGAGTTTGTCTTTTCCAGCTATGGGCAGCTGTGGGACGGGTGACCACAACCAGGAAGGTCGGAAGCCCCCGGAGATGGCGAACTCCCAGGAGAGGGCTTTGAGCACCCTATCCTAAATCTGAGGCCCTGGAACCCAGAGCACGTGAAAGGGTTGTGTTTCTTTTGCCAAAAAGCAGTAACATCCAACATCAGCACCAGCTGTTTTCCTAACCTCAGGACATGTACCTTGCTATCAAAGAGGACTGCTGGGCTTGCTTTTGGGTCCCCTCGCGTGAGCAAGAGCCCCCTGGAGCGGGAGATAGGGAGAGGTCCCCTGGTGGAGGAACTAGGGCATCCTGGGAGCAACACACAAACCAAGACAAGGCCAGGGGTTCTGGGAAAAGATGGCAAAGCACACAGGTCGTGGCCCCTTCCCTGTGAGAGACTGGAGCCAGCTGCCCACCACCACCGATGACCTCCGGGCAGCCCATGTCCTGACTGCCCAGAGGAAGAAACTATGGCCTGCCTTGGCCCCCGCTTTTGGGAATAAAAGACAGCTGTGGCTGGTGTGGCTCAGTGGATTGAGGGCTGGCCTGCGAACCAAAGAGTTGATGGTTCAACTCTCCGTCAGGGCACATGCTTGTGTGGAGGGCCAGGTGCCCAGTAGGGGGCGCTCAAGAGGCAACCATACGCTGATGTTTCTCTCCCTCTCCTCCCCCTCTCTCAAAATAATTAAATAAAATCTTTGGGGGAAAAAAGACTAAGTTTTCCGGAATCAAAGAATTTGGAATAATCAAATTATGGAAGCTGAGAATTATGTACTCATATTAGAATTCTCACTTAGGTTAGAATCGTGAAATATAAAATATTAGAATCACAACCTCTTGTAGCTGGAAAGTGTGTAGGTAAACACTGCTTTCCTACTCCACACACCGCACCCTCAAATGCACTTACTGGTGCTCTGACCAGCACAGCAGCCAAAGGGCCCTGGAGCCGAGGCTGGGATGCCCAGGATGGCGCGGAGGCCTGCCCACCAGGCCTAGCCGCCATCTGGCAAGGGCCATGCCCAACTGGGGCCTAAATGGAGCTGGCGTCACTCCCTGCAGGTGTTCAAAACATGCCTTAATGCTGGCTGGGAGCAAAGAGCGACTCCCAGAGGAGAGTGGGTATAAAAACCCCCAGTCACTGTGGCTGCTTTAGAAGGGCTTAGGTCCCTTTGCTCATGGGCATTTAAGGTATTTAAACAGAACTTAGAAGGTAATGTGGGCAGGAGAAGCACCTAAATCTGCCGTGTGACCTAAAGTAGTTTGTCAACCCTCTCTGGGCCCTTAAACTCTCTCCTATAAACTCAGGGTTTGGCTGGACCTCATCTACTCACCAGAAGTTCGCAAAGTCTAGCACAGTGGCCAGGTCCAACACCACAGCCCCACGTCACCTGCGTTTAAATCCCAGCCCTACCATTTATAGGTATGAGACTCTTGGCAAGCTGCCCTTTCTGTACCTCAATTTCCTCCCCTGTAAACTGGGGATAACAATGGCACCTACCCTATAAAGATTTCACGAAGGCTAAATGTGTATGTATGTATATAGATATGTGTGTATGTGATATGTGTATAATAAATGATTTATATAGAAGAGCGTCTGACATATTCAGTGCAGTTTCAGTATTAGCTATTACCATCACTGTTGGTGTTTCAGATACCGGGACAGAAATGATGTGTTTGCCCACAATAACTGCAGCAGAGACTCACAAATGTGTTAAGCATCTTTACTTTTGGCTAATATTTATGTCAATTCAATGTGGAAACAGTGGATTTTCTCCCGCTGGATTCACAGCTTTGACTGGTGGTTCCATATGGCTTTGCCTCATTTTTTAAAATGCGGGAATCTCTTATCCCTGAATGTGGTTTGTTTGAGAGACCAAACGTTTTAAAACATAGAAGAGGCCCACTGATAGGAGTCTCGCCTAAGGAAGTAACTAGAAATTCCCACAAATATTTGTGTACAAGGATGTTAACTTCAGCATTATTTTTAATCCTAGAAAAATTGGAGAAAACTTACATGTGAAACAGAGTGGGCCTGGTGGACTACATCTTGGTCTTAGGAAACCAGTAAGCACCGTAGAGCTCTCCAATTTGTTAACATGGAGAGATGTTGATACGTCAAGAGGTGGAAAAGTTGCATTTCAACAGGGTCGTATTTAGCATTTTGAGGTTTTCAGGTAGTCTATGTGTAATATGATCCCATGAAAAGTATGTAAATTTTACATTAAAACAAGTATTTAAGGGGGCATAGTTATGTGTATACACAGGATTGCAGAAGTCTGACAGGATATTCAACATATGAATGCAGTTAAGGCCTCTATGGGCGATTTATTGATGATTAAAATAAATTCAGCTCATCTGCTTTCTCTCACATCCAAAAATTAATATATCTCATTTTTATACTAAATAATACTTTTTAAAATTTTTATTTATTGATTTTAGAAAGGAAGGAAGGGAGAGAGAGAGAGAAAATTGATTTGTCGTTCCACTTATTTATGCATTCATTGGTTGATTCTTGTATGTTCCCTGACCAGGGACCGAACTCCCAGCCTTGGCCCATTGGAACAATGCTCTAACCAACTGAAATATATGGCCAGAGCCATGTTAGAGCTGTTTTTTTAAAAAAGATTTTTTAAAAAATATTTTTTCTTTTTAGACAGAGGGGAAGGGAGGGAGAAAGATAGGGAGAGAAACATCAATGTATGGTTACCTCCCATGCGCCCCCTACTGGGGTCCTGGCCCACAACCCAGGCATGTGCCCTGACTGGGAATTAAACCAGCAACCCTTTGGTTTGCAGGCCAACGCTCAATCCACTGAGCTACACCAGCCAGGACTAGAACTTTCTTTAAATAGAGAACTGACATAGACTCTTTGCCTCTTCTTCCTTTCACTTTTTCTACCTGCTGGCTGGGACGAAGATGTGTTCACTGGAGCTAGAGCACACATCTCGGACCATGTGGTACATTTATGAATGGAGGCTGTGCATGATGGAGTCTAGGTCCTGGGTATAAAGATAAAAGGAGTCTGGATCCCAGATACTGTGGCTCAGCCAGGGATGCCTCCCTCCAGATTTTTCTGGATAAGATAAATAAATGCCTTTCTTGTTTAAACCACTGTTACTGCCACTTGCTGCCAAATACAGGGTCCGGCACAAATAATACCCCTTTCTTATTACATAAAAATCTTTTATTACAAAATCGTAAGCATGTAATTCTGTAACATAACAATATCACACTCAAGCACAATATATGACATTTTAGGTGAATTGTTCAAATTGCTATTCCTCTCATGCGGGACATTCACATACCTTACCAACCACACTCAAAGGTGTCACTTCTGCCGGACACTGTGTGTCCTGATTCACTCACTGTTGATCATGCTGCCAGCACCTGGCGCCAGAAGCAAAGACAAGCTGATCTTCATGAAACTCCAAGTCCAGGGGGGAGATGAAGGGGAGAGAGAAAATCCTAGTAGATTTTCTACTAGGGCACCCTAGTGGGTTCTTTCTTTTTTAAAAAAGGACTTTATTTATCTATTTATTTTTAGAGAGAGGGGAAGGGATGGAGAGAGAGAGGGAGAGAGACACCTATGTGCGAGAGATACATCAATCAGTTGCCTGTTGGACACCCTCAACTGCAGACCTGGCCTGCAACCCAGGCATGTGCTCTGGCTGGGAATCGAACTGGCGACCTTTGGGTTTGCAGGCCAGCTCTCAGTCCACTGAGCCACACCTGCCAGGGCCTCTATTTTTCAATGTCATACAATAGGCAGCTGTTTGTTCACATCGTCAGTCAACTCTTACTAGGAGCCAGACCTCCCGCCCAACACCAGGCACCATGCTGGGTGCAGGGACACCATCGCAGCTGGCTTTAAGGGGCTCCCAGGCTAAGATCCCACACCAGGATCCCAGGTCCTTCTCTCCATCTGGAGCAGCTGGCCTCTGACCCAGTGGCTCTGGCATACCGACAAAAATCTATTAAACGGTGTGCTCAGTTCTACAGGAACTGCCTCGTGGAATCTTCACCACGTCCCTGTGAGGCTGGTATTGTTATCCCCAGGAAACTGAAGCACAGAGAGATTAAATGACTTGCCTGCGGTCACACAGGCAGTCAGCAGTCTATCCCCAGCCTGCACCCCTTACCCCCAAGCTGCCTTGCCCGGCGTGCTCTACCTGGCCTGCAAGTGCCTAGGGCACGCACAGACACGTGGGCTGTGTATGTGAGCGGGCGGGCGTGTGTAGGATGGGGCGGTGTGCGCGCAGGTATTCATGATCACGTGTGTCTACCGCTCTGTTTATGTGACGTGGCTACAGGTGTGTCCGGCCTGCTCCTCCAGCCCGGAGAGCCCTTCCTGACCTCAGTGTCCTGATTACCCCTACTTATCTTTAGAGACTCGGCGGGGCGTCGTCCGCTCTGCCTGCGGCCAGCCCTGGCTCCTCGGCTGGTCAGCTGCGTCATCGGTCTTCCCTGGTTGTTGTTGTCCTGGGGGTGGGAGGGGATAAGGGTGTGTCCCTTCACGTCTGTGTCACCGAGGCACTTGCAACAGACCTGCCTAGGACACTAATGGTAATGATAACAGCCGCCGCTCCGTGGGCATGGCTGCTGGGGCAGGCGTGTGCCAGAGCGGCTCCCTCGTGACCTCACTTTAATGCCACTTATTAATCTCAGGTGAGGAAATGAGGCCTCAGAGAGTAATTGACTGGAACAGATACGCGGCAGAACCAGAAAGTAAACCTCGCGCTTGGCTCCAGCTCTGTTGTCTCCATAGCACACTCCCTCTCGTTATTTCTGAAACTTTTATTTACTTTGGAATAGAGGTCACACGCACCTGGGAAATAACTCAGAACGTGTGAAAGAGTATAATGTCAAAATAAATGTCCCTCCACCCCTGCCCCCCGGCCTCCTTGTCCCGTTCTGCTGTTCCAGGCTCTTGCACGTCCAGGCCCCCTTCACACTGGGTTTTCTCACTCTGGGTGTGTGTGTGTGCGCCTGCGCATGCGTGTGTGGGTGCAGCTCCTTCCAGAGAGGCTTTAACCCTATATACACACAAAGGCCACTCTGTACCGGCCACATCCACCTCCTTTGACACGAATAGTGCTGCATCCCACGTTCGGTCTGCTCCTTGCTCTGCTCGCTTCATGGCACGCCTTGGCAATCTCTCCGCATCGGCAAACAGAGAATGTCTTCACTGCTTTTCATAAGTGCTTGGCACTGTGGTGCTGAATTTATCTAAACACTTCCTGCTTCCAGTGCCGTGATGAATGCTGTTGTGTAGACAGACTTTCGTTGAATGAATGGGTCAATGAATGAATGAGTGAAGAGGTGAGGGCGTGTGAGGTTGGGCCCTGGGTCTTGGGGATGCCCTGGGCGTGGGGCTGGAGACAACTGCAGATCTGTCTTCTAAGGGAACAGGGGAACGCGAGCATCTGCTGGAGCCCAGAGGGTCACAGCCACCCCTGATGCTACATGCAGGTCTCTCGGCAACACCCTCTCAGCTACTCCCCCTCCACACATCGGTCACGCTGCTGGTGAAGTGTGTCCACCATTGGTCACCTTTCGGACTCACTGGGCCGGTGCAGCCAGCTGCCCTACTCCTGAGGGGGGGGGGCCTCGCTCCGGAGATGCTTTAGCTGAGGTCACGGGGCTAGTGGGTGACCACACCAGGGCTCAGGCCCAGGTGACAGTCTTTGGGATGCATACCCTCGCCTGTACTGATAGGGGAGGTGGCAGCACAGAGGTGGCCGCTGGCCTTGTTAAGCCATGGCCTCGAGTAGCTGCAAGGGAACTTGGAGAGTGTGGCCAACTGGGTCTAGTGTGGTCAGAGCTGGGCAGGGTCTGGCGTGGGAGCCGAGGGAGTGGGAATGAAGGTCTAGGCAGGGAGCAGTACTGCCGGAGCTTTGGGGACAGAGGTTGGCACCTCCATGACACATGGCGAGCCTAGAGCTGCAGGACGGTGAAGGGGTGAGGGCCACCCAATGACGCGGGCTTCTGGCACACCCTCCAGCCTTTTCCAGGGGCCTCCAGCCTTCCTGACCCCATTAGAGGGAAGCTCTTGTTCTGCTTCCCTAGGGAAACTGAGGTGGGAGCGTGGAGGTGGCTCATCCGAGCTAGCCCCACGGAAGTGCACTCAGATCTCTCCCCACACCGACAGCCCATGTGAGGACCCAAGGCACCTGGTCCTTAGGTGGTCTCCAATCAGAGAGACGCTGGATCAGCTCAGGAGGCCACCTGCGCAGTGAGGCCCACAGACCTGGACTGCAGCTCTGTGGCCAGGTGGCCGTGCTGCTCTGAGCACTGGACCCCTACCTTTACAGTGGTAACTTCGCACCTCCCTCCCTCCCTGGGCTGTTCTGGGGATGAAAGGAGGTAATGAATGTGAGTGCTCATTGCAGGGCTTGGTGCACACTGAGGGCTCAACAAAAGGTGGGTGCTGGTCCTATTCAGGTAGGCGGCCTGAGGAAAGAGATTTGGGCTCCGGAACCCGATGTGCTGAGATGTGGGTCACTCCATGATTGACCTTGGTGAGTCATGTCCGCTCCCT
Source organism: Mormoops blainvillei (assembly GCA_004026545.1). Lineage (NCBI taxonomy): Eukaryota > Metazoa > Chordata > Mammalia > Chiroptera > Mormoopidae > Mormoops > Mormoops blainvillei. Next base: position 47,369 of record PVJD01004055.1, on the reverse strand, counting down.
GAGCCTCAATTTCCTTCTCCGTAAATGGGACCCCAGTGGGTACTTCAAAGGGTGATTATGAGCATCAACAGGGATGGTGCCTGTAAAGTTTACTCATGGCTGAAGCTCCATCAAAGCAAGTTCCTCTCTCCCTGGGCCCGAGAGCCCACAGTGCCCTTGTAAAGTCCAGTTTGAGACGCTGGGATGACAGGGTTGACTCACAGGGACAACCTGGCTCTTTCATGTACTGGAAACTGCCTTTCGCTCCCAGCCGCTCAGGTCGGCTGCTGGGTTTCCCAATGGGTTTATGGGGAGACCAGGTCCTTTGCCATTTGTTGTGAGGGTGGGGCTGAATGTGTGCCCTTCCCAGAGGGCGCCTGGCTGAGGAGTCATTCGCTTCCTGTTACTAAGTCAGTCAGTCAATCAACAAACACACAACCCACTGAGACTATATATGCCCTGTGCTGGGCCCTGGGGAAACAGCAGTGAATCAGAACTGGTCCCTGGCCTCAGGGGGCTCAAAGTCTAGGGGGATAACTATGTGGGAACAACATTCTAAGTGGAGGGGCTGTGGAAGTCAGAGCAGTTATCTAGCCCCATCTGAAGGATCTTGGAGGGCTGCCTGGAGGTGGCAGATGATGACTGATTGGAGTTTTGACGCCACCCGGCAGGCGGCAGGGAGTGGGCAGGTGCATATGGAGGAGAGCAGTGAGGACAGATGAGTTCACATCTGGGCACCCTTGGGAGACACGGGTGGCTTCATGTGGAGGCCCGGAGCCCAGGGAGCCTGGAGGAGCAGGGAGAAGGGGCTGGGCAGGCCGAGGGGCTCGTGTGCCAAGACCAAAGGCAGCAGGGGTCAGGCAGGGCTCCACGAAGGGAAACAACTGCCAGCTCTCTGTTTTAGAAAGTTCGCGCTGGTGATGATGTTTCACACCAGGCAGAAAGGGAAAAACCAGACGCTGGGCAGAGGGGAAGAGGCTGAATGCAGCCCAGAGAACCGGGATAAGCGGCTCTGTCCAGGAGCAGGAACGGGAAACCGGCCGGGGCTTGGCGGGGAGGGGGCGCTGGGCAGTTCCCAGTGGCCAGGCTGGACTCCTCCCAGACTGCCCGGTGCCCCCCGCCAGCCATGGGTTGAGATGATACAAGGGGCGAGATGTTGAGAGACCACTGGAGGGTCTGGCTTTGTACCTAGAAACACACCCTGCCCCAAGGGACAGGAAATCTCAGGAAAAGTGACAGGTGGGAATCTGCCAAAGTGGAAGGAAGGGGACTGGATTCTCACGGGCCGTGGAATCGGGGTTTAGACCCAGTTTAATCAGGTCTCCTGGGGATGGTGGGGGCAGGGGTGTGCAGCTAACTCCTGACTAATAACAGCGAAACCATAGCTCCTGGATTCCTGGCCCTGTGCCAGGCATTGTACTTCCATAATTTCATTTAATCCCCATAACCGCCCCGTGACAGCCGTCACCACGGTAATAACAGGTAACAGCCACATTGCCCTGACTAGGTCCTAGGCATGCTCCTCAGCGTTCCACATCTGTTGGCTCATCTCTGGCCTTCACGGCACTTCTGCAAGGCACGCGCTGCTACCCCATTTTACAGAAGCACAGAAAAGCTATATAACGTGCCCAAATTTGCAGAGCCAGGATGTGGATGCACACGGAGAGCTGTTGGACCTCAGTCCTGGGGTCCTGCTCCTTCCTCATCCTGCTGCCTCCGGCGTCTGTGCCTGGCGAGGGAGGGGTGCCCAGGGTCCAGGTAGGGGCAGGGGTATAAACGGGAGCATTTGGGAGGAAAGAGGGGGTGGGGGTCTGCATTAGTAGCACTTTCTGAGGAGGAGCGCTGTGGGGTGACATTGTCCTCTACCCACCCAGAGGCACTGCAGGTGAGTGGGTGAGTGGTCTTGGAGCCCTGGATGGGGTGGGGCTGGGGTGACCGGGGCTCTAGGCCTGAGAAAAGGGAGGTGGAGTAAAATCTGACTCATTGGGGAAAAGGAAGTAACAAAGCTTCTCTGACCTCCCCCAGCCCAAACCCTACATGTCCCCCCAACCCCCACCCAACGTGGCTCAAGGACATTCAGTGGGCCCTAGTTGGCGTTTTCTTCCGGTCCCTGTTGGCCATTCCCTTCTTGAAACATCCACTCCCTCTGGCTACTGTGAACCTATCTGCTGCTTTTCCTTGGAGTTCTGCCCTCCTCTCCACATCTCAGCCGTCTCCCCCCCAGGAGACCAGCCCTCAGGGCCTTTGCCGATGACAGCTGCACTCCTGTCCTTAGACTTTGTCCAGGTCGTGCCTGCTAACGCTCTCCAATGGCTCCCCGCTGGGTGAAGAATGAAGCTAGAGCTTGGACCTGTGGCCCCCACCTCGTGGCAGATCGGATTCTAGCTCCAGCCTGCCCCCCAGCCTCATTTTGGGTCCCTCTACACGCTCCAAACTCGAGCCAGACCCAGCTGCTCCGTCCCTGAATGGGCCTGACTGTTCCATCACAGCGCCTTTGAATGTGACACTCATTCGACCCACAATACGCTCTCCACCCTCCCAGCCCGGCTGGTTCCGCTTGGCTCCAGCACCTCTTCCTCCGAGAAGTCTCCCCTGACCTCCCAGGTCGGGGTTGCTGCATCGTCTGTGCTGCTCGTGGCTGCTTGTAGCTAACCGAAGAGGAGCAGGTTGGAGGGAAAACAGGGTCTTGATAGTGGACTTGAGACGGACTGAGGCTGCCCAGACCTGGGGCTCCTGAGAAAGGTCTGGGATGGAGACAGACAGAAAACCAAGGACGAGATATCAAGATCACAGGAGAACATGTAGGAGACAGGAGAGTTGAAGACACACCGTGGGCAACCCCAACATCAGAGGGCTGGGCAGGAGGAAAGGATCTGGGGAAGGAGGCTGAGGAGGAGGAGGAGGAGGAGGAAGAGGAGGAGGAGAGGAGGGAACAGCAGAAGCAGGAGCGCAGAGAAGCAAGATGGCTCCCAGCATTCTTGCCCCGCTGTGTTCCCTCCCCTTGGATCCGGCCTGGCCCTGTGACCTGGTTTTGACTAATGTGATGAAAGCGATGCCATAGCACTTCCCAGCCTAAGTCGTCAGAAGCTAGTAATTCCAGCTGGGCCTCTTGAAGCTCGCCTTCTCTGGGCGGTCAACCACCAGGTAAGAAGTCAGGCTCCAAACTGACTGCCAGGCTGTGCGGAAGCCCAAGCTTGCCTCATGAAGTGGCCGCGTGGAGGAAGAGACGTCCAGGTGTCCCTGTCGTAGTCATCCCAGCTGAGGTACCAGACATATGAGGGAAGAAGCCATCTTGAACGTCCGACCCAGCTGAGCCCTCAGATGAGTCCAGCCACCATGTAACAGCAGCTGAAAAAAAAACCCCAAAAAACAAAAAACAAGAAAACTGCCCATCTGAGCCCAGAGACAGCCACGTGCATAATAATAAGACTTGTTCTAAGTTTGTGGTCGTTGGTTACACAGCAATAGATAGTTGAAGCAGTTGGCAATTGAACGCCTAAACAGCCTTCTGTGGTAGGCATTGAGGTCCCCACCGAACAGACGCGGAAATAAAGCCCTGAGAGGGATGTGACTCAGGGAGGTGCAGTACCCGGCTGGAGGTGGCTGTTGGGGTTTGTACCCAGGCAGGTTTGTCTGATACCCCAGCCTACGCTCTCTCCATAGGACATGCCTGGCTGCCTGTGACCTGGCAGCCAAGCCATGTGGTTTTGGCCAAATTCCCTGGGTGACAGGTTACTGGGGCTTTCCCCAGGTGGCTCACCTGGGCACCTGCTGGAATCCTAGCTTTTTTTTTTGGAACATGATTGGCGGTGGCTGTGAGACCATCCCTGCTGGGCCTCTGCTGGCCTGCTGGCACGGCCAGGGAGGTCTGCACCCGTCCTTTCGCTACAGGGAGAGTGACGTGGAGCAGGGATGCACGGCATTTAAGAGAGAAGTGCTAATGAATGGAAGAAAACATTTTGTTGAGAAAAGGTTCCGCGAATTTCATGCCTTGCACGAAGCATAAGAAATGCATTAAAACTCCAGAAATCCTTTCTAAACACGTGAGGAACAGGGTCCAAAAAGTGTTGGAACGACGACGACAAGGTTTGGAAACATATTTACAGGCCGTCATTTTAGAAAATGAACAACTTCGCAAACTGTTTCTCGATTTCTTAAACATACGGCACTTGCCGCCCCTACCAAAGGCAGAGAGCTGTGGATCTTTTGATGAGACGGAATCTGAGGAGTCAAGCAAACTGTCCCGGCACTGCTGTTCCTCAGGGGTCCATGTGTCTTGCCTGCAGCCAGCGATTTTCCAAATGTGGTTATTGAAGGAGTTCTCCAGGGGACATTCTACCCTCGCCTACAGCCCAGGCAGAAAGCCGGCCTGGCCAGAAGAAGCCGAAGCCACTTCCAGAGCTGTAGTCAAGGAAATTGATATCTACCAAATTAACCTAAACTCGGTGACACAACAGCTCTAGCTAGTGGTAAAATCCAGTCCTAGCTTAATTCAGGGCAGGGACATTTCCATTAGAATGGTGCTTTTAAAAATAGACTGAACCTGGGGCGTGCTGAGGTTAAGGCCAAAGGTTTAAGAAGTAGAATGTAGCTGCCAGTTTAGAAACCCAAGAAAAGGAGGCTGTGGAAGGTTCCCGGGAGCACCCAGTGCTACAAAACAAAGGGGCTCTCGGCTTCACTGGCACCGTCCGCTAGTTGAAAATCTTATCCTGAATCGTACTGAGGCTGATCGACTCTGGTAGCTTTTGTGTTCAGACTTTGTGACACTAATCTTTTTGTTCTGAGATTTTTCTCGGCCAGTGGTGGATACATTCTGAAGTGCTGAGTCCAGGAGAGTATCACAGAAACACGCTGCTAACTGTGAGGGAGGAACGACTGTGTTTTGCCGTGTAGAATGAGCAGTTTTTTTGCCCAAATTTTTGAGGGAAAAATAAAGACACACACCGTACATGGGTATAATGAACACGCAACCCCGGGTGTGACACGCACAAAAACGTGGATGTGCATCTTACACGGCAAAACGTAGTAAACTGAAAATGAAACGATGCTGACAATATTGGGGCGCCTTTAAAATCATGGCATTTTCAATTTACATTGCAGTCGTCATCCGCAGAGCTTAGCTTCTACTGTCAGTACATTAGATATGATGGGGTATCAAGGTTATCCATGAAAACCCTTTAGAAAGGCACCGTATTGGAAGTCTGTCTCTCTACCATGACCAGTTCTTTCCTCCAGTGTTGGAAGAAATGACTGTTTCTTTTGTTGAAGGACGACTGAGGCTGTTGGTGTTTGTTTAGGGGTTATTTTGTATTAAAAAGCACAGACCTTTCAACACTGGAATCGCACTTACCCGTGCAAGATGCTTGTGCTCTAAGAGACGGAATGTGAGCTGACAGGGACAGAGGGGACGCCACAGGGACAGCACTCAACTCGGCTTTGTCAAGGGCCTCTATTTATCGAATAGGTGGTATTGTCATGGGATTTACTGCTATTTTTCTTACCTTTTCCTTTTTGCTGACCTCGTATCTTGAGTTAACGTAAATTGAACGTGTTCATGATATGACTCCACTGTACAACTTACATTCATTTTTGAGTAGGAAAGAATATACACTTATATGCCACCTGTATATGTTGTATTTAGACATTTCATTGAAAACTAATTAATAGCTAGCCTATTTATGATTATTCATTTTATATATTCATTATGTATATAATGAACATTTATATTCATTATACAGCTTCTGTGTGGGAGAAGCATATTTAGAAACATAATTAATCAAAACTAATTACTGAATCATGCTATTTGATTAGGCTATAAATATACAAGTTCAAAGCCTCCTGCAAACTTTTAGAGATATATTTATGATAGATGTTACTGTATATTGAAAACAAGCAAGAACTAAAAAATCATATGTCATCTGCCAAAAATAACTAAATAGTCAAGGGTTGGAAGTATTTTTTAATGTTTTTGTTATTAGCTCTTTTGAGTTAAATAACAAAGAACAAGAAATAAAAAAAAGAAACATGATTCACAGTCGAATGTGTAAATCGTTAAGTGTACACCACGGTACATTTCTACACGCGTGCACACCAATGTGACCACCACCCAGATCAAGGTATGGAACATTTCTCACACTTAGAAAGTTCCCTAGTGCCCACTGCTGGTCAGTGTGAGCCCCCCACCCAGCCCAGAGGCACCCAGTGTTCTGATGACGGTCACCATAGTGACAGTTCGGCCTGTCCTTGAGCTTCACGTAAGTGGAGTTGCACAGCACGTGCCCTTCGTGGCTGGCTTCTCCCTCTCAGCATTACAGCGGAAGGGTCATCGCGACATTGCATGTAGCAGTGGTTCTATTCCTTTGCCATATAATGTATATTCTAAGGTATGGACATAACACCATTTCCTTATTCATTCTACTGCTGATGGACATGTGTATTGTGTTCAGATACGGGCTGCTACCAATAGGGCCGATATGAATATTACTGTGCTAGTCACTCTGTGGCCCTAAGCTCTCCTTGCTCTGGGGTGTATATGCCGGAGAGGAAGTCTAGGTCACAGCGTAGACGTGCTTCCCTTTCTCGGAACCTGTCAAACCATTGCCCACGGTGGTGGCACGAAGAGCGCTCCCACTGGCACCGCCTGAGAACCCCAGGCGCCCACACCCTCGTGGACACTTGGGATCGCCAGTCCTTTTCACCTGAGCTGTTCTGGCAGGTGGATAGTGGCATCTCAAGGTGGCGCATGTTTTCGTGTTGGCCTGATTTTTCGGCTTGTCCAGGTGGCCCTGAGGAGGGTGGGGGAGAGCCGGTGAGGAGGGCGGTGGCTCAGCCCAGGTGCAAGATGGGAAGCCCCGAGTTGGCAGAGGGAATGATGGAGGCAGAGCAGGGGCCTGAGGGATGTCCGGGGGGCTGGTGGGGGACAACCGAGCACAGCAAGGGTGGACAGGGGGCTGCTCAACTCTTGGGATGCTGCAGCTGCCAGCGGCAGACACCTCATTGAGTGTTTCTGGGATGCTCCTTACCTCATGAGACAGGAAGTCCTAGGCAGGGCAGCACCAACACTGGGGGGTTTCATGGCTTAGGGGTTCTCATTCTTTCTGCTTGCCCACTGTCAGCACATTGGATGAGGCAAGGCGATGGCGATATGGGGACTTCGCCCAGCAGTCCAAAGGCCAGGAGAGGGAAGCCTGCCTTCCCTCCCAGATGACACCCTCTAGCCCTCCAGCTCCAACCAAGACTTCCCCTGGCACCTCAGTGGCTGGAACTGTGCCCCATGCCCACTGCTAAACCCACTGCTGGAAAGAGAATCAGGTCCTTTCCCCACTTCCCACAAGCTTGCTCCCCTGTGGGTCTCGGCCTGAGCGCACCAGGCATGCCCACGGTGCATTTGCTCGTGCCGTTTCTCTCGCTTGGAATGCCCTTCCTGGTTTTTCATCCACAAAAGTCGTCTCAAGGCCACCTCCAAAAGCCCTCTTTGACCCGCAGGCTGGGTCAAGGTCTCCTCCCGGTTCCCTCAGCTTTCTGGGACCCAACATGATGTGGCTGATTTTAGTGGCCTCAGTGGGGGTGGGGCCAGCTGTCGTTCACCTCTGCACACCCAGTGCCTAGCCTGTGGTGCGGGGGCATTGACTGGAACAGTTGTCAGGGTGAGGCTGCCTCAAGGTATCCTTTTGTCATCATCACCTTAGCCACAGTTCTGAATCGGCCAGCCAGCCGGCATCTGCAGCAACTCACCCAGAGGACCTCTTTCCAACCCCGCACGGAGCCATCAGGCAGCTGTGATGAGGCCTCCCACATCCACTGCCCCCTCCCCAACCCTGCCCAAGGCTGAACGTGACCTCCGGGCACAGCTTTAATACAGGACTGGGGCTAAAAGGCACCCATCTGATGGGAGAGGGGGTGTGACTTGTCTAAGGTCAGTGAGGGGCAGGTTCAGCTCCAGCTGGGCCCAGAGCCCACTCCAGGGCTTAAATTTCAGGTGCACATGAACCATGGGAGACCGCGTTAAAATGCAGACTCTGGGTCAGTAGGTCGGGTGGACCCTGGACTTGGTGCTTCTAACGAGCTCCCCGGTGGGGGTGGTGCGCATCTGCAAACCCACGCAGAGCTGCAGAGCTGCAGCTGGTGGAGGAACTAGACTCTCAACCCTGCCCTCGGAGCCCACAGGCTGCCCTGCAGGAAGGGTGGGGTACCGTAGCAGGCGGTTAAGAAACCCCAACCTTCGTAACCCGCCCTGCCCAGCCATCCAGGACACCAGAGCTTCAGGAACATTTTATTAAGTTAAGAAGGCTGATGGAGCAGGAAAGAAACGCCTTCACGGGGCAGCTCCGGCAGTTCCACGCCCAGCACCGTGCTGGAGAAGGTGGGGCCATGGAGACAGAGGCCGGCCCTCTCTGTCCATCTGTCCCTCTGTCCAGAGTCCCAGGGTGTGGGACCCCCAGGGCAGGGAATAATTAGTGGGAGGTAGGGTAGGAGGAGGGTGGCTGGCTCCTTGCCTCTTCCACCAGAGTCAAACCTGGCCATGGCCACTGCCAGACCCCAGGGCAGGGCCACAGGCCCAGGAGCCCCAGCAGGAGGCTGGAGACAGAGGGGAGCCAGTGTTGGAGGCACGCGGCCACCAGGAATTGTTTTTTAAAAAGTACAAAGTGTTTTTTGGGAGGGGAAACAAGAAAAAAGTCTATATATAAAAATCTCTTCACATATAAAATCCTGAAGAAGGTGCAAGGTAAGACCCAGTGCGAGGGGCGCGCTCAGATACGCAGAGAGTGTGTGTGCGTGCATCTGTGCGTGTGTGTGGTGTGCGTGTGCCTGTGGTGTGTGCATCGTGCTGCCTGTGTGCATGCCCGTGCAGTGTCTGTGTGGTATGTGTCCGTGTGTGTTATGTATGCCTGCACATGTGTGTGTGCCTGTGTGATGCTTGCATGTGGTATGTACGCCTGTGCATGTGGTGTGTGCCCACGTGGAGCCTGTGTGGTGTGTGCCTGTGTATGTGTGGTGTGTGTGTGCATGTGTGTGATAGTCGTGAGTGCACGTGTGGCCCACAGAGGGTGGGGAGAAAGCTTGGCTTTTGACTTCCATCCAGCAGGGAAGGAGGGCAACTGGTCCCCTTGGACTTGGGGGTCTGCAGCTGGGCTGGACCACAAGGACCTGGAAGACAAGAGTGGGGGAGCTGAGGGCTGGGAAACCCCAGCCTCGGCCCTGGGCCCCGGCGTGGCTCGGGCCAGGCAAGGATGGCCGGCAGGCCCTTCTAACAAAGGCTGGGCCTGATCTCTCCCCCAGGCTTCTCCCCGACAGCCTGGTCCACGGGGTGGCCTCTCCCTAGTGCCTTCAAAGTCCACAAGGACTTGTCAGAAAGAGGGAGCTGTCCTCCATCATGTCAGAGCAGAGCTCGGTGGAAGAAATACAATCAATGATTAGTGATGTGTGCACTGCTGCCAGGTCCGAAGGGGGGCAGGTGCACTGGATCTGCCACCCAAGCCAGGGGCACTGTCTGCCCTAAAGCACAGTCCCTCTTTAGAGAAAGGGAAACAGAGGCCAGGAGAAGGAAGTGCCCCGGACCAGGTGGCACAGCCCCGAGTGCACACCTCCAGGCCAGGGCCCTGCCAGGCCCGGCGCCCCCTGCCCTGCGGCACCCACCTCTACTCGGCCACGCTGTTGCGCATCGCCTCCTTCTCCTGCAGGGCCGCCATGGCGAGGCGCAAGTGCTCCTTCAGCTGCTCGATCTCCCGCTCCGATCGCGTCTTAATGTGGTTCAGCTCCACGTAAACGTCCTGGTACTTTCCCGAGGTGAATCGCTTGTCCTGGGGGTGGGCAGAGGCTGAGGGCACAAAGCCCTCCCTACCTGACTCTGCCCACCAGGCAGAGGCCCACCACACTCTGTGCTGGCCAGCACAAAGCAGCCAAGCCCCTCTACAGTCCCCATGGCCTTGTCCCTCCAGGTGGCCCCGCCTTGGCAGCCCCTAGTCCTGGACAGGCCCCTTCCAGCACCACCCAGTGACACAGGCTTCAGAATCATTTACATCTTGCTCAGTCTCAGGGAGGTGAAGCTTTTGCCTTAGACCACACGACAACCCATGGCTGCGATGAGAACCAGGTCAGCCTGGCCCAGTGCTTGGGACCAGTTCCCTGAGTCTGAGTCACACGTACTCCCAGAGCCACCAACACACAGAGGGTGTTAAAGACACAGGGTCACGGCACCAGGCAAGCCACAGGCTCACAGACCTGGGCCTGAATCCCAGCCCTCTCAACTGCTAGTGACACGGCTCATTCCTCATGGAATGCATGCTCTGTGCAGGCAGGGATTTTGGTCTTTGTTGTTCACAGCTGTGTCCGCAGCACCCAGCACGGAGCCTGGTACATAGCGGGTGCTCAATAAGTATTTGCTGAATAAATAAAAGCAAGTGTAGCCCTGAGCAAGTCACTTACGCTTTCTTAGCCTCAGTTTCTTTGCAAATGGGGACAATGGCACCTCCGTGGGAGGGGTACGCAGAGTGCCCGGTACAGACCAGGTGCTCACAGGATGGGGTATCCCAGTGGGTTCAGAGGTGCACCGCCCCGACACCCCGCTTCAGCCAGCCAGGACCTACCTTCTGCAGCATCTGCAGCTCGTCCCGGAGGCACTGCACCTCCTTCTTCAGGTACTGAAGTTCGTTCTCCTTCACACGCAGCAGCACCTGGGGTCACAGGTGCCAGGCTCACCTGGGGCCAGAGCCACCAACCCAGAGTGCCCGGCAGCTGCCCTCTCTCTGCCTCGGGCCCCTAGAATGCAGCTCCCAACCTGCACCAGGACCCACCACGCCCCAGGGCACACTCCTCCAGGGAGCCCTCTCTCCCTGTCCATCCCAGAGCACCAGGCCCTCAACTTGAGGGCAAAGCAGACAAAAGGAGGGCACAGTGTGGCCCTACTCTGACCCAGAGAGGCTGGGACTCCCCGCGACTGCTTCACTAACCCCTCCCCAAGCCCTGAGGGGCAGCTGTGGCTATCTTGACTTGATCAAGGAGGAGACAGTTTCAGCCAGACTGGTGAGGCCTAAAGGCTTAGACTCTAGAGCCAGGCTGCCAGGTTAAAATCCCAGCTGCCACACCAACTAGCTGTGAGACCTTGGGCAACGTACTTGACCTTCCTTCCTGTGTCTGTTTCTTTATCTTTAAAATGGATAGTAACAGCACATACCTCATAGGGCTGTTAGGAAGATTTGATGAGTTAAGAACTTTGGCTTACAGAAGTTGCAGGCACAGAGTAAAGCCGTATAAAAATGTGTAAAATGAAATACCAGGGTGATCCTGGGACCGTGCCCACATGTCCTCACTGCCACTTCTCCCGGTCGGAAAGATGCAAGCCCTATTTTACAGATGAGCCACTGGGGTTTAGAAAGGAACTGGCCCTAGTGACATAGCAGGTAGGGCACAGGACCTGGATCCTGGATGGTGGGCTGGACTCTGGCATTGCTGGGCACATAGCAGGTGTCCTTCCTAGCTGTGCTGGCATCTCCTTGCTGGGGCCCAGCTCCTCAGGTACCCTCCCCATTCCTAGGCCCTGAGGACCATCTGGGCTGCCTGATGTGCCAGTGGGCACTCACCTCCAGCTCACAGGAGCTCCGCTCGCTGCGCCCACAGCTGTTGCCCGTGCCCTGTGAGGCAATGAAGCCACGCAGCCGGTCAATCTCCTCGGACAGGCGGGCATGCAGCTCCTGCGGAGGTGGGATGGTCAGTGCAGGGCTGTGGGGCGCCCAGACCCCCATCCCACTGGGGCCAGACCTACCTGGTTGTGGCGCAGCAGTTCCTGGCCCTCCTGCTGGCAGCACCGCAGCGTGTGCTCACGCTCCTCGGCCTGCCGAGTCAGGGCGCCGATCTCCAGGCACTTCTGTGAGTACTGCTCTGAGAGCACCTGCAGCTCCCGCTTCAGCGCCTCCACATCTGACCTGCCCAGGGCACCGGAGGGGAGGAATGCTGTGGGCTCACCTGCCCTCCACCAAGCTTGGAGTCGGGTCATGGCAGAATCAAAGCAGCTCAGGCCTCCCGAGTTCCCAGCCTGGTTTTGCTTTTAGCCCAACTGTGGGGCTGTGAATGGGTGACAGCCTCTTGTGGCTACAGGTACCTCCTCTATGGGGGGTGGGTTGGAAGAGCCCATCTCTAAAGCTTCTGCAGCCTCAACATTCCAGAGCTGTGCCCTGTGGCAGGCAGGGAGAGCGACTGGCTGAGGCTAATACTGCAGCCCAGCTCTAGGGGACACTAATGAGGGGAAGAGGAGTGTGGAGGCCGAGACCAGCTAGACAAGAGTGGGCCTGAAGAACTGTCCATGTGGATGGCAAGGAGGAGTGGTTTCTGTTCCCTGCACCTCAATGACAACAGTGGGAGTCTCAGGTCGGGGCAAACCGATGTGTCCTTTGCCAAGGGACGTCAGCTCAGGCCCCTGGCCATGTAATAACCAGCAGTGAAGGCCGTTGGGCCCCTGGCTCATAGGGAGCTTGGCCTAGAGTCCCCAGGCCCCGAGTGCCATCTTACTGGTGCTGCTTCCGGAGGCCGTCTGGGCCCTGCTGGAGACTCCGTGTCTTGCTCAGCTCCCGGCTCAGCTCCTCCTGGTAGGCCTTCTTCATGGCTTCAATGGCTGGAAGCAGGGCAGAGAAGCGATGGGAGGCCTGGGGAGGGGCCAGCAGCACCAAGCCCCACTCCCTCTGAGACTCCACATGCACCGTGGAGACAGGAGTGGGGAGTGGCACGCACAGAGCACTGGACCACGCTGTGTCACGAGCTGAGAGGCTTTGGTTAAGTTGCTCGGCCTTTCTAGGTCTGTCTAGTAAGAGGGGAGAACAATCCCTGTCTGATGGACTGTGCTGGGGAGACACCTCAGTGCTGACTACTGTACCTCTTGTTAGTGATGGCTGGGCAGGGCCCCACACAGTCCACTGTCCCCACACCACCTGGAGGGTCCTTTGACAAGAGCCATCTGCCTTGCCCAGCTCAGTGGTCAAGGCTACAGGCTCAGCAGTTGGTAAAAATCTAGGCAACTTTGCTCAGGGGACTTAGCCCCTCTGTGCCTCGGGTCCCTTCTCTGGAAGTGGCGTTAAGAACAGCACCTTCTCTCGTGAGTTAGTGGAAGATGTGCGTAGAACATTTAGAATAACACATAGTTCAGACATTAGCTTCTGATTTATTTTTCGGACTGTGAGTTCCCAAGGACTGAGTCTCTTTTCCCACTCACATGGAGTTGCTGTGAGGATTAAACAAGTCCTTATTATCGTCTTATCCATAATTCCAAAATCCTAAAGCTCTAAACACTGGAAGTTTTTCATAACTTTTCTCGTGACAATTTCTGATCTGAACAGACATGAGGCTATTTGAAGTCATTATTATACTACTTTAGGGTGACACTCAGAAATTTCAGTGCAAAAACCTTAGTGCTAGCTTTCAGGGTGAAGTCCAGATCCTGGTAGAGGTAGGGGGACACCTAATACATGTACTGGGTTACCTTCCTAAAATGCAAAATGCACCGGTCCCAGGGTTTGGCATGAGGGGCCAGGGGCTTGAGTGTGTGAAGCAATTAACAGGTGGTAAGTTCTAGATCATGTGATCTCTCATAATTTCCATTATTCTACAACCCCCTGGAGGTACACAGTCTGACCAGGTACACGCAGCAGGTGGGCAGTTGACAGAGAGGGAGGAAACTGACTGCCACCTGGATCAGGCATTCCTGTTTCTGTCCTGGGAAAGCAGAGGGTGAGTTCAAACATGGCTTTGCAGTAGGCATGCTCTGGGCTCCAACTCCAGCTTCTGCTACCTCTAAGCGGTGCCATCTGGGACAAATCCCTAGCCTCTCTGAGCCCCCATTTATTGTCAGTAAACTGGGCCACTGCCTTGGGCACTGCATGGACTAGGACGGGGTAACCAGGCTTGGTAAGGGCCCGCACATTTCCCTGCTCTCCCGGGGTCCGGCCTGAGTGCCCAGCTGAGACACCCCCCAGAAGAACTGGGTCCGAGGCTGAGCAGTGCAGTGTCCCCCCCACTATGTGGCACAGGCCTGGGCACAGAATTGTGGCTCAGTGTGTAGGTGGCTTAGGGAGGACTTTCTAGAGGCCGCGGGCCCCGAGGGAGAGCAATCGTAGCCAGAGGGGGAGGAGTCTTTTCACGGCCTCCCTTTCTTCTCAAGTAGGGTTTGAGGCCAGTTCTGGGGGGCGTTCCAACTCCTTCTAATCCCTTACCCCAAGTCGGGCACCAAGACCCCAGCCTCTCATTGAAAAGCCTCCTGAATCCAGTGAGGAGGAGCCTTGGCTTGGAGGTTTGTGGGGCCAGGCCCCGCTGTGCCACGCCCGCCCAGGGACCTCACCTGACGCTGTGGCAGCTGTCTCCTCGGCCAGGAGCCACTCCTTCTCCTGCTGCAGCCGCTGCAGCTCCCGCTCATGGTGCCGCTGCAGCTCCTCCATCACCTGCTGGTGCGAAGACTCCATCTCGGCCAAGCTGCGCTCCCACGCCTCCTGTGGGCGGGAGGCCAGGTGGTCAGGGGGTTGCCACCATTGACTGGGATGGGGGCCCTGCTCCAGCCTGAGGTGAGAAGCCTCAGGAGCTGGCGTACCCTGGGGTCCAGGCTGCACCGGGACCCTGGCATCACCAGCCTGCATTTGCCCCACTCCGCCCTCCACTCCGCCATCTACAAACCTTGCCCCATCATTTCTTCTGCTTCAAACCATTCTGAGGCCCCTATCCTGCAGGGTCAAGTGCCCGTTCCTGTTTCAGATCCTTGTAGCCTCATCCCTGGCCTTTACCCAGCAAGAAATCTCATAGTTACAAAGAACAGTTCACGGCATGTTCATACCTCTGAGCTGCAGCTCACGCTAGTTCCACTGCCTGGAACATTCTTTTGCATCTTTCTCTCCCTGGGTAATTCACTTGACCTGCAGCCTAGCTCAAATGTCCTCTGTCTCTCGATAACCTCTCCCCTGCTGCCAAAGGCCTTGCTTCTTTCTGCCAGATCATAAGTTCCCTGAAGACAGGGAAGATCTGATCCAGTCAGCAGTCCCCAGGGTCCAGGCTGGGGCCTCACATGTGGCAGGTGCTGGGTAAGTGAGCTGAGATTGACGACATCACAGAACCGGGCCTTGTGGACCAGACTGGGAGAGGCGCTGTGACGGGGTACATGGAGGGCAGTTTGAGAGCACTGATGCGTTTTTAATGACCCCACCTCTTGACCTAGCAGGTCTACTTGTAGGAATGACCCCACAGAAAGTCACATGTGCACAAAGACTCTTGGAGAAGTGTATTCCCTATGGTAAGATTGGCAACAGGCAAGAACCAGAGACAATCAAAATAAACAACCCCTAAATAAATTATGAGATCGAGGGTTACAAAGGACCCAGGTGGCTGTTAAAAGGCAGAGCTGCCCATGTAGGCTGCAGGGGAAAGGAGTCTGGAAAGTCAGGTGATAAAAGCTGGTTTCTGGCAATAGCTGTGGGGTGATCCCAATCATGAAACGCAAAACACACGGAGCCGGACCTACGGTACATGTATGCAAAAACTCGGAAAAGGAAGGGAAGGGTACCGGGAGACAGAGTGCTGGCCCCCAAAGATGTACACGTCCTACACCCTGGAACCTGCAAATGTCACCTGACACGGCAGCAGAGGGGAACTGAGCCTGCTGATCACGTGACCTTAAAATAAGGAGACTATCCTAGATAACGCGCTGGCCTGGTGTAGCAAGGGGTCCACAGAGCTGGAAGGAGAGGCAGGAGGGCAGAGAGAGGGAGAAGTGGCTGCGGAAGGTCGGAGTGGAGTGAGGACTTGGCTCCTTTGCGTGCTTTGAAGATGAAGGAAGGGCCCCGAGCCACGGAAGGAGAGAGCTGTCAGATGCTGAAAAAGGTGAGAAACAGGATCCTACCCAGAGCTCACAGAAACGCCGTCCTGGGGCCGCCTGGATTTTAGCCCGGTCAGACCCACGCTAGACTTCCACCCTCCCCAGCTGTGAGATGGTGAAGAGGAAACTACACAGATTGCTCAGATGGTCTCTGGGCGACCCCTGGGGCAGGGGGGTGGGGGGGGTGGCGGAGAGTGGGGAGCTGGCAGGGGAAGGAGAATTCATGTGCTTACTTCCAACCTTTTGTTTGAATTATTTATGAAAATGGAAACCTACTTCTTACATAATTTAAAAATATTTAAGATCATTAAAAAGGGAAGGGGAAGAGCCAGGGGAGAACCAAGCACAGAGGGTCAGATAAGAAACTGCATTACCCCCGTGGCACAGGGCACCTCACAGCGATGGGGACGACCCCCATCTCTCCAGGGGCCATGCCTCGAAGGTCGCTCTGGGGGACGGGCAAGGGCAAGGCCACCTGCGTCCAGGTGTTCTAGTAAGCAAGGGTGTCTGTCCCCCTGGGACTCAACGCCTGTCCGCTGAGTTAGACAACAGGGGGCCGCTTGGGAGTCCTAGCCCTGACTGTACCCGAGTGAACTTGGACAAGCCCCTTCCCTTCTCTGAGCCTCAGTCTCATCTGTAAAACAGCCTCCATAAAACCAACACCCAAGGGTCCCCAAGGTAAGCTAGCACCCACTGGCAGAGATCAGAGAAATCCTGGGGGTGGGGACCTGTTCTTAAAGGGTCAGATCAGGGAGGCAGAGCCGGTACCTGGACAACAGGGGCTCGGAGGCTCTTGTCAGGAGATGGGAGCCAGCCCACGAGGAGGGGCCCTAGAAGGGAGGTGGTGCTCCCCAACCTACCCTCCAGTGGGCCCAAGCTGTCCGCGGCCACCTCTGACATCAAAGTGGATCAAGAGATGCCCGCGGCCCCCCACCGCAAAAGCATGGAAGGGTCCCCTTTGCTAGAGAGGCATCATGGCCCTAGACCCCCAAGCTGCTGTCCTGTGGTGGCAAGCCCCACCACCTAAAAGAGAGGCATCCACTCAGCCTGAGACACAGGTTGGGGACTCCCTCCCCAGCCGTCACCTCTCCAGGGTCCTCTGAATCTCCAGCTGCTTCCTCCAGTGCTTGAGGGGGACACAGATGGCTGAGCTCCTCTTCTCTGACGCCCTCGGCATCTTGGGCCATTCCTCCACTCCCGTCTTCTGCGCTCCATTTCCCCTTTAGTCCCTCCTCCCCTTACCCAGCCAACCTAGCAAGATAAGTCCTTGGAGTGCCCACTGGGGTCCCTGGGGACCAGGGGGCCTGGATTACAGGCACAGACCTGCCTCCAGCTCAAAGGTCTCGCCTCCTTTTGGGGTCTCAGTTTCCCTATCGGAAAGCTGAAAAGTTAGAGCAATGCTTTTCAAACTTCATTTTAGTGACAGAAACTTTTTTTCCAAAGAAATCTAATGCACGTTCTAACAGTAAAATGGGCAAAGACGGAGCTGATTACCAGGGTATGTGAATGGACCCACCCGGAAAAGCAGTCCCTGGGAGACGCCCTTAGTGCTGGGCCCCACCCTGCCTGGAGATGCCCACCCACCCCTTCCTTTGGCCTCAGGGGAGCTTTTGACAACAGTGGTCCCTACCCTCTCCCTCTTCCCCATATCGGGAGACGCCCAGGCTAGCCCTCCAAGCCAGGCCTGAATTCCCCTGGGCCCTGGTCTCTCTTCAGTTGAGACACTCAGCCCTAGATGGGCCCCCAGGTTCCCCTCTGCTTCCTAGGACCCAGTCACCCAGTCCTAAACTCTCCTCCCTCCATATACCCTCTTGTGTCTTTCTCTCCCTCAGTTATCATCTTAGCTCCTGACACTGGCCTTGGCTCCTCCCAAGCCCCCTCCACTCCAACACCACCTTCCCGATGTCACTACGAGACCCCAAACTTCCTCAGGTTTGTGGGACAAGATCCCAACTCCTTGGCGTGGCAGTGGAGGTCTCCGGGTTAGGCGCCCATCAGCCTTCCATCACAGGCCATGCCCCCACCCCACCCAGGGCTCAGCTCCATGCCCGCCCCCAGGAAGGCTTCCCCAGGGCCCCGCACAGCAACATCTCCTGTCAGGGGTTCCAGAAGGCCCGACCGCTCAGAGCCTGGGAACCCAGCATTCTTTTCTGCTTCAGGCAATGGTGTGCTGACCAGAGGCAGCTGATTTTCAAATTTTTAGGAATTTTGTGACGCAGTTAAGTATTGGCCGTTATTAAAAATTATATACACTTATAATTAATTACATTAAAAACAAAGCTGATACTCAAAATTCATCACTTCTTGATTAGTTCACTGCATTTTATTATTATCTATGCTCTGCAGGCTACTTGTCTTCTGTACCTGTAGGGTGGGAGTGCTCTATAATGGTGTGCACGCATCTTCCCAACTCCGTGTGCGGTTCCTTCGGCCACAGTGGGAGTACTTACATCATGGACATTGGTAAACATTACAAAGCAGGACTCAATGTATTGTTTTGTTGATAGTCTAGACTTAAGCGAGTGATGAGAAAATGATACTAATGATTAAACTTAAAAGTGTGCCATATCTATGACCATCACACTGTAAATGGAACAAAAACCTGAGGAGATACTTGTAAGAAAATATTCTCAATAGAGAACTACTATCCAGTTCAACCAAAAAATTGCACATGATATTGACCAAGTGAAGTTGCAACATGTTTTTCATCTTACTCATTAACATAAATAAAAATGCCAAGCAACATTCACATTAGAATGACATTCGTTTGTTAGCTGTGGATACAAGCATTCAGGAAAACCAATGAAAGTATTCTGAGAAAACTCAATTTACTATATGGAAGTTACAATAAAAAAATATTATGTATTTTTTATTTGTTAAGTTGTGCACTAAACATCCTTTGTATTGGTATAATTTATAATCAACATATATTGTATATATAGTGCATATATAAGTATGTGTGTACACATGCATGTATTTTTTCTGGAAAGCTATTTGTCCCCATGGTGACAATCAAAATGTCTCCAGACACGGCCAGAGGTCCCCGGGGAAACAAAATCGGCCTCAGTTGAGAACTACTAAACCAGAAGACTAGGTCCCTGCCGAGGGCCCCTGGGGGCTTCTGAGCCCTGCGGTGCTCTCGCGGGGCCCTGCCGGGTGGGCTCGGCATGATCGCCCTGTCTAGGGAGTGCCTCCCAGGAGCTCCCACCCACACCGGCTCCCCACTTCCCTGGGACGGTGTGGGGAAAGCGGTCTAAGTGCAGAGTGTCACATGAGGGCAGATGTCAGACCCGAGCTCTGACGTCCGCAGGCCAGTTGACCTTGGGCAAGTCACGTCACCTCTCATAGCTCAGAGGCCTTGTCTATAAACAGGCAGAGTGCACGTCCGCCTGCTGGTGGGGGCGTACATGAGACAGCACGTGTCAAATGCCTCCCACAGTCCTGGCACACAGGAAGGGCTTCCAAAATATTAGCTGTTTTCTGAAAACATGGCAACCAGAAACTTGCCCCCATCCCCCAGAAAACAGCTCTTCAGCCTCACCTGTGAGATGTAGCCTGGGGGGATGTGCCCATCCTCCTGGGACCTGGGTGCGCTCTGAGGGGCCTCCCCTTGGAGACGCCATGCCTCCAACTGGGCACGAAGAGACAGGACCTGTGAAGGGAGGACAGGAGGTCAGTAGGGGGCTGGGAGCAGAGAGAGGGCTGGTGACAGCCAGTGAGGAGCTTTGGGTTTAAGAAGTGGCCCTGGTGGGGAGGTGCAGGCAAGGTGCACATTCTGACCGTTTCCTGGGTGGCAGGGTCAATGAACTAGAAGAGCTCTGGTCCAGAGAAGACTCGACAGGGTTGGGAAGAGAGCACTATGGACGCAGATCTGTACGTTATGTAGGTGGCAGGGGAAACATCTTTGGGCCTCAGTGTCCCGTCAGTGATGAGATCTGCCCTCTGGGACCACGAGACTGCTGTAAACACGTATGAGCCTATACAGGTCAACAGGGCCCAAGACAAAATGCTCAATAAACGGTCTCTCGTTTCTCTTCCCTTTTCTGTGGTTACTAAGGACAGAACTAAGAAGGAAAAATAAAAATTTTGTTTGTTTTGCACAAACAAAAAACCCAAGGTCTAGAAAAGCAGTTCACAAGGAGTCTGAGGGGTCAGGCTGGATTGGGGTGAGCTCCCCATCACTGTAGGTATACATGGTAAACGCCGTAGTGTGACTGTAGGGACAGGAGGGGTGTCGATGGGGTAAGAGGGTGCCCGCGGGCCGGCCGTGATGTCTACCTCCTTCTCCAGGGCTTCGTGGCTGTCGCTCGGGGGGCCCCGGCGCTCCCCGCGGCTCTGGTTAAGCAGGGCAGTGAGAGGCACCCGCCTGTTCTCCCGCAGGGGCAGCTTCTCCAGCTCCTGCCACTTCTTCTCGATCTCCTCACTGAGCCGGCTCTGCTGGTCCTCGGTCAGGGGGGCGCCCAGGCCCCGGCGTGGCCCCTCTCCCGCTGGTGTCTCTGTGGTCCTGCTGTCCACGGCCTCGAACCACTTGCGTCGCTCCTCAGAGCGCTGGGCCAGGTCCCGCTCCAGCTCCTCCTGCTTGGCCGGGCGGTCGAGAGTGCGAGCCGGGGTGCGGGCCCGCTGCGGGGACCCCTGCGTCAGCGGGGAGAGCTCCACGTAGTCCAGGGACGGTCGCTGTCCGTCCACCTTCCGAGGGCCGCCCCGGCTGGTGACCGCAGAGCCCACACGCTGCTCCCCTGCCTTCAGGGAGCCCTTCTGGGTGCTGTAGCTGTGCAGCGTGTTCTCCTTATTGCAGTCTGAGAGCCTAGGGCGCCAGCAGAGCCATGTCAGGCAGGATCTTGCCCACTCAGTCCCAAAACAAGCACTTCTGGAGTGTCACCTGTATGCCAGGGCCTGGGGATGAACCCCAGCAGAGGAAGTGGCCTGACCCAGAGGTCAGAACTACAACTTCACCCTTAACACATCCTGGGAACCATCCCACCTCCACCGCATACCAGCAGAGGGACCAGGATATCTGGCTTTCCTCTGAGCCTGTCACTCATCTGCAACACGAGACAACAATGCCTCTCTCAGGATGAATAGGACTAGGTGGCCCAACGTGTAAAACAGCCAGGAAGCCCATTATGAATGGCAATCAAGGCGTTACTATTAAGTATGGTTGGGGACAAGGTGCTGGGTCCAAGAGGCTCACAGGAGAACAGGGGAGAGGCCTGTGGTCACTGCTGAGGGGGTGAGCAGCACAGGGCACACACTGCAGAGACTTAAGAGCTATGGCAGTATTCCTCTCCTTCCACAACAACCCCTGGGGATTCGGTCGGCCAGCATCCCTTGCAGCAATGTGTGCCCCTGTGCCCACCTCCCGCCCAGTGGAAGTGAGAGGCAGCACCCTTAAAGGACTGGGCGCGCCCTGACCTGGCTCCTGCCTGAGACTCCAGAGGAACCCGGCCAGCCTCCTGAGCCAGGGGCGAGGCTGGGAGTCCAGGGCCACAGGGATGCCCGTCAGGTCAGGACTACGGTCCTCTGGGCTGTTCTGGAGAGAAAAATAAACCTCTCCCGGTTTAGGCCACTGTGTTTGGGGCTTCTCTGTTATAGCAGCGAGTGTATATACAAAGTAACAGTTCAGCTGCACTGTGCTTCAGTTCACAAAGGGCTTCTGTGCACTCAGGACACTCAGTCTGACAGATGAAGAATGTGAATCTCAGACAAGAAAGCAACTGGCCTCCGGGCTGAGCAGCCAGGCTGTGGGAAGACGGGGGGCTCGCGCTTGACGCCAGTCAATACCACGCTTCCATTCCTGCTGCCCCGCAGCCACAGTCCCAGCCCCGTGGGTGTCTGGGTTTTGCACTATGTGGGAGCTCTACCACCATGGAACTGAGCCATCCCACAGCTCTGCCCACGGGGACCTCCAAAGGGAGTGAGCCCCGCTTCCAGACTGCCCAGCCATTCCCTCTCCATGACACGGGATGAGGCACAGCTCCCACAGCACAGGCCAGAGGGGACATAGAAGGGGGATCCCTCAGCCACCTGAGGGGGCCTTTGACTCACTGGAATCTTCTCCAAAGAGCTACGGACTCTCCCCACCCTGTCAGGATGTGGGGGACACAGAAGGACAGCAGTCAAACCCCAAATCCTCAATGTATTTCTGGAGGACTGCCAAGAAGGCGGACTGCCAAGAAGACTCACTGCCCCCTCCCCATTTTGTTGAGAGAAACTGAGGCCCAGAGGGTACAGCCAGAGGGCGCTCAGGAGAGTGCCAGAACATCACTCAAGGATATAGGGTAAGTGTCTCCCAAAAGCTTTGGTCCAACCCAGCACATACTTGGTGACATCTGGGGCTGAGGTGGGACGCACAGTCTTCCTCAGAGCTTCGATCCAATTCCTCCGGATACCCGAGGTCATGGCCGATAAGGTATAGACAGCATCCTTGGTCTGAAAGTCCACCCCACACGTGGTTTGCCACATGGCCTGGTTCCCTGCTCCCTCCCCACTGTGGAGCCCGGGGAGGGTGTCCCTTCCCTCCCAAGAGGGTGTCTAAGGTCTTGAGCCTGGAGGTGAGTTGAGAATACAACACCGCCCCTCTACTGCCCTAGCCTTGGAAGAACCCCGCTGGCTCCACGGTTTCCCCAACATTTTAAGTGCCCCTGCCAATGACACCCGGGGTCTCCCCAGATATGCTGTTGGGAGTACAGTTTCTGATTGGCTCTGAGGATGGGGTCTCTGTGAATGACAGAGCCAGTCTCTGACAGAGAGCCACGCTCCACACCAATGCCTCCTCTGTGGGGGGCCAGCCAGTCACGCTCCCCCCTCCCGCTGCACACAGCCTCACATGAATCTGGAAGCCATAGTTGCGCTGTACTGCATACTCAGTGACATCGGTGCAGGAGCGCAGGTCGATCTCGCCATCCAGTTCATCGGCCTGCAGCAGGAAGGCCATGTGGTCCACATACTCCAGAGAGCCCACCCAAGTCCCCCAAGCCCCTTCCAGCAGGCCCCCCAGCACCTGATGAGGGAGGGAGCCCTCCCACCCCATTGTCTCACCTCCTCAGCAGTGGAGTCCCTGTAGTACTTGAGGCTTGAATCCGTCAGCACAAACCAATGCTTCTTCCACTGTGAAGGGGAGGTGGTGGTGAGTGGGGAAGGAGGGCGGGGGATGACAGAGTACGCACATGCCGCTCTGCAGGAGCCCTGGGTGCTGCCACGTCAGCCACTCTGCTCACAGTAGGGGCCTGGCACCCTCATCCACCCTGCTGGGGGCGCGGGGCAGGGGACAGCGCAGAGTCAGAAAACCCAGAGTTGAGGCCTGGCCCTCCATTTCCTCTCTGAGTGGCAGGGGCAGCATCTGTGAAACGGGTTGGCTTCTCCTCAGTAACCGCACCGTCCCGTTCCTTCTGGGAGCCCCTCTAGGAGCTGTGAACACTTCCGTGCCCATCCTGCTCCGGTCCATCAAGGTCACTATGGCTCCTATGTGCAGATGCCCCCGGTGCAGACCAGGAACGGGTCGTGGCCGGTGTAAGGTCATCTGCCTAGGAAGCCAGGGACCAAGGCTTCCCCAGTCTTTTTGCACCTGCCGCTCTGGATCTCCTCGGTCGCCAAGGACAGGTCTCCTGGAGAGCAGGACTGGGAGGCGGCCCTGAGGGGGCGGCCAAGCACTGGTCGTATTCTTTCTCTTGATCTGGATGCTAGTCACATGTGTGTTCGCCTTGTGAGGGGCGCTGTCTAACCGTTCATGATTTGGGCGCCTTTCTGTAGCGCTTCTCCCTCCTCCAGCTGGGGCCAGACCGGCAGAACGCCTCAGAGAGAACGGGCTGGGGGCGCCAGAACAGCCTGATGCTGAATGTGCCAAGCTCAGCCCCCTGGCTTCTGGCCACTCACTGGAATGCTAGTCAGGGTCCACCCACTGCCAGGGTCAGTGCACGTCACCCAGCCCCTGGCATCTCCTGGGGCTCCCACACATCAGCAAGCCCTGCCCGCACTGTTCGTTATTTCGAGTACTTAGGGTTTTCTCTTCCTCAAGAAAATGGTAAGTTTTCAAGGATGTGCCAGTGTGATACTTTCTACTTCTTCCCACACTGCCTCCCCTTAGCATTCAAGTGGTTACAACTATTTTATTCCTTCTAGCTGAGTGTCTTCAGTTAAATAACTTGACCTCTCTGAGCCTCAGTCTTCTAACGTATAAAGTAGGGATAAGAAGTCCCTAAGCCTTCTTGTGAGGTTAGAAGTTCCTAACCCCCCATGTATGTCTCTCATGGCACTTGGCAGACGGTTGGGTATTGCACTGTTAGGGGTTGCTTTCAAAGGCCAGCCCCCTTAAACCACCCTGCTCTTTCTGAGTGACCTGAGTTGCTGCCCAGGACCTCAACTGTCCCTCTGTAAAGCCGGGCAGGGGTTCTGTGCTCCATGATGTCCTTGGCCCTTCCAGGCCTAGTCTATGACTGCCTGACTCGGGAGCTAGGTGGAGTTCCGTGGGCCTCAGGTGCCCTGGATTCCAGGCCTAGGTCTCTCCAAGGTGCTGCTGAGGCGCAGAAAAGATCGAAGCCCTGGTGGTCCTGTCTCCTGTCTGTGCACCAAGGGGCTGGTTGGCTGAGCCCCAGGGCCCTTCCAGCTTAGACATTCCAAAACCTCGTGAAAGAGAATGAGTAACGGCCAGTTCTGGGTGGGGCCCATCATCTCTGCCCTCTGGAGACCCTGGGTGGGGAGGCCAGCACGGGTCACTGGCCAGGTGCCAGGCCTTGTGTGAGGCTGGAGCCCAGCCACCAGAGGACCAGCGAGCAGGCAGCGGGTACAGAAGGCTGTGGGCTGGAGGGAATAAAGCATGTGGGTCAGAAACACAATGCGATTCGCTTTGGCTCCAAGCCTCCTGGCATGTGGGCTGCACACAGACCCAAGCCACGAGCGCATGCAGGACAGGGGCGGGAAGACGTCCCCTCCCAAGGTGGGTGGGCATAAAGCCAGCTTCAGCTCTGTCCTGGCAGCTGAAAGGGCAGAGCTGGTACGAGGCCACTGTCCCTTCTGGTTCTAAGGACAAACACATTAGAGAAAGGGAAGGGCTATGATTGAAGCCCTAGCAGACACTGGGGACTATGTGGGACCCTTTACAGACATCTGTGGCTGTCATCCACCTGGAAGGAATCATCATTATCCATTATGCCCATTACACAGATGTGGCCATTGAGGCCCGAGAAAGCTGTGATTCAACCAATGAGGCCCCAGGCCAGTGGGACTTTAAGAAATGTGCTCTGAGCACCACCCCCACGCCACAGTGTCGGGGCTGCCGCATGACTGAGTCGCTGGAAGTCTGTACATGCTTCAGGCCAGATGATCTCTGTAGTCCCTCTGACCCAGACCCTTGGATACCCAGCAGGGTCAGCAAGAGGTGGGGGACCAAGGGGCTCTTGGTGAGAGGAGCAGGTGGGGTTCAGAGCCTGAGGGGCCAGGAGGCTCCCCTACCTGGTGATTCTTACACTGCAGACTACTCCAGGAAGCCTCTACCTTCCCACCCCCATAGCCCAAGGCTGGATAAGAGCACCCTGCCCTCAGAGTTCCCATGTCTGGCCCCCACCCTGGACCCCAGCCACCCAGAGGCCAGGGTCCCCACAAGGCTGGACAGGCCAGGGAAACAGTTTAGCCTCCTGGGCTGCCCCCAAGGACCCTATGGGGTCTTGCAGCAAAACCTCCCTCCTTCCCGCAGTAGCCCTCCTACCTCTCCAGGTTCGTCCAAGATCGACATCCATCCCTTCTTGAAGTTAAGCAGATCGGGCTATGGGGAGATGAAGAGGCAGATGAGTCAGGCACAGCGGAGAACCCAATGGGGCCAGGGAGGAGGGGCCGCTGCGCCCATCCTGGCCCTGAGCCTTGTAAGACTAAGGGTCTGGGAAGCCAGGAGAGAGGGCTGAGGGTCCAAGTTACGCGTCAAATCCAGGCAGGCTCCCCAGTGATGCAACCTCGGCCCCTTTCCCCGATAGCTGGCAATCTCCGCTTGCCAAGAGGGCGGACCGGGTGACGGGGGCCCCCGCCAGAGATGTTCAAGCTCCCCTCTCACCCACCCACTGTCTCACCCGAGAATGGGAGAGAGGGGGGCAAGAAAACGCTGCCTGTGCAGAGACCCTCAGAAAGCTCAGAGAACAGGCCGGACCAAGCAGGGAGCACAAACTGGCCAGCTCCTCTCCCTGACAGGCCCAGGCTGCCCACCAGGAAAAGGCCGTACTGCTGCCACCCAGCCCCGGCCCCGCCCACTGGCTCTCCTGTGGTCCAACCAGCCCTGTCCTCCCCTCGTCTCCCGGAGACCCTGCAAAATTGAACCAAGCACTAGCTGGGGTCAGAGACCCTCTGGTCCCCCCTAGATCTCCAGGTGGGCCATTGCTGGCAAGTCCTACCTGCCGGGTGCTGGCCAGGGGGGCACGGCCCCGGGAACTGAGGACTCCTAGCTGCAACATACTCCACAGGGGCCTGGGAGCTATGTACCCCCGCCTAGGCCCAGATAAAGAAGCTGCTCATTCCGGCATTTTCTCTGGCCAGGCCCATCTGGTGGGGGGGCCAAACGCCAGATCCTCCCTGCCGGCTGTGGAGACCTCGCTCATCCAAGTCCCGGTCCCTCTGCAGAGTCTCAGCTCCTGCCCACGGGGAGGAGAGCAGGGCGGGCCAGGCTGGCAGGCAGGAAAGAGGCATCCACCTGTTGCCATGGCTCTGAGCCCACCTATCAGCGTCCGCATCGCAGCCTCACCAGGCCAAGGTGTCTGGTTGCGTGAAGGGAGCGGGTGGCATGGCTCAAGTGGGATGGGTGGCGAGGAAGGCAGCTGGAAACCTGGAAACCAGAGCCTCCTGACCTAACCACCTCCCCTGACCTGCCTTCCTCCTAGGGAGCCCCCTTCTCCTCTTCATCAGCTGGGGAAGTTGTCTGAGGAGCCTGGGCCCGGAGCCTGGACATTCAGAGCCTTGCACAGTCACGGCCAGTCTCCAGGGCTCCTGGGTCTCAGCAGGCTGGCAGCCCCGCCCCTGCCCCGAAGCCCCTCCCTGCATACCTGTCTCAGGGCAGGGACACAGCTCTGTTCAGACCTGAGAAACTTCTGGATAGTGTTCACCCTATCTGCTCTCCATTTCTCCCCGCCCTGTTCCCCAAATGTGCAGGCGTCCCAAGCTAAGACTGAATGACGACTGGTACCCCTGTTCACAGCCACCGAGTCATCTGAGTCACCTGCATTCAGCTTGGGACCTCCCCCGGCTCCAGGACTAGGCACGCTGTGGCCAGACCCTAGGGAGTAACTCTCCCCGTCTTCTAGCCCGTCTAGATTCCTGCGCTTCGGAGACCGTCTCTACTCCCGCGCCCTGGCCCCGAGGAGCTGGGCTTTCCGGGACGGCCCTCAGTGATCAGCCATGGACTTCCAGAGGCTGAGAAAGAGCTCCCCAGCAGCAATGACAGGCTGGGACCCCAGGGGCTGCTTGGGAAGTGGGACCACAGTGACCATCCTCAGTCACAGCCCCTGCCTGAGCCCAGCTGCCTAATGTAGTAAATGGTGAGGGGTCCTGCCCTCCCTCAAGTTTTATAAGGCCTGAGCATGCCACCTGTGGAAAGGCCGAGTGACCCAATAGAAGCCAGTACAAACACACTCCACACCATGTCAGGTGCAAGATGGCACAATGACTTTGGGGAGAGGAGGCCGCCAATGCAAGTTTTTAAACTGCTGGCGGAGGAGGTCCTATGGTCCCCTGGGAACCCACCCTCCAGGGTCAAAATGTCTGATAACTTCAATCTCTCACACTGCACCTTCACACAAGGCTCTCCAGGCCCCAGCCACCTTTCCTCCACCTGCGGGAAGCTCACTTTGTCCTTCTCCTTTAAGGAGCACCAACAAGCTCCCACAGCACCCCCTCCCTCTGGCTACAGGTCTGCACTGCCTCCCACCCACCTGGACCTTCGGCATGGCTTCCTCTAAGCACCCTCTGGCAGAGGGACCCACTCAAAAACGTCTAGTTGTTACAAGTCTCCTTAAAACCTCCAGGGATGGCTCCAGGCGGCTTCAAAACAAAATGCAGTACCCGTAAAACTAATATAATAATGTATGTCAACTGTCATTAAAAAATAAAAATGATTTAAAAATGGGAAACAAACAAACAAACAAAATCCAGCTGCTTCAGGATGGCACAAAAGCCGCCGCCCACCCTCACAGCCTAGCCTCCTCCCCTGCTTTGGGGGCGCCGTGTTTGTCTCCACGTATTCTCACTGATCCCCAACACATCAGGACTTCAGGCCCTCCACATGTGCCAGCGTCCTCGCTCCGACACTGGGCTAACCTTGCTCGTGCTTTAAGACCCAGCTCCACTGCCTCCTCTGAGACCGGAGTCCTACTACACACCACGCGCCATTCCCGCCATCCTCCCACGGCCCCTCGGGGAGGCCTCTCTTGAACCCGTGATTATCCTGAAGACATTTACTTGTCCTTCACAGGCTCGACTAGAAGCAACTCACAGGCAGGGACATGCTCCACTCACCCCCCTCCCCCACAGGACCCAGGGAATGTTTGCGGAATCTTTTTTTTTCTTTTCTTTTAAGTAGCACGCACTGTTCTAGACCAGGAAGTCAACTGTGAAGGAAAGATGTGGACCCTACCCTGGTGGAAGTTAGGAGAGAGACAGACAATACACAAGCAAGCAGGTATATAATTTGCTGCCAGGCAGCGGCTGAGGAACGAGGCTCAGGGACAAGGCTGTCCCAGGCTCAGGCAGAAGAGGGTGGGACGAACTGGGCTTCCCCAAGCCTCTCAGCATTTACTCACTCACAGCACCTTTTCCACCTGATCCGTACAGATCATCGAGGTCAGAGAGGCGGGGCCAGGGATAGAGGGGACCGGTGCAGCCAAGGTATAGCAAGGACGGCAGCCTGGAGCAGGCTCAGGTCTGCCGGTGGCTAGGACCTGGCCAGCAGGCAGTGTCAGTGGTGATCGCCAGCCTCCTCTCAGCTTCAAACCACTCATGGCTCCCCAGTAACCCTGACCAAAGCCTAAGCGACTTTCCCTGGCCTTTGGGCCCTTTTTCCATATTTCCACCATTCCCCAAATGGGACCACCAAGCCTTTGTCCACATTGTTCCCACCCCAGTCCATCTCCACCTGACGAAGTCCTACAATCACAGGAAGGCTCCTCCCAGCCCCCCACGTGCTGCGCCCAGCAGCCTTACGCTTGCTGAGCACGTGCTTCTCCAGGAGAGGCAACTGTGTACATTTCTTATCTCGCCCGCCCTTCCTGAGAAGAACTGGGATAGCCCTTGGATACCGACTGGGGCTCAGCCGGGGCCCAGCTGTGTCACCTCTCTACACCTCAGTGACCTCATCTGTTAGATGGCGAGTTGCTGTCAACCTCTGGTGGATCAACTCGGGTGACGTGAAAGCACCCAGTTCAGGGCCTGGCAGGCACCCAGTGGGCAATATGACCACTCTCCCCCTGGCCTGGGGGACGAGGGCAGGACACTGACTCAGCTCCACCCCCACATCCCTCTTTGCTCTCTGACAGGGCAGGGCAGGGGAGGCGGCTGACGACAGGAAGGGCCAGCAGGGAGGTGGCAGGATGTGCGGAGGCTGAGGAAGTCCAGGCAGCCGCCAGGTCATCATGCTCACAGGGGCAGGGGCCCCTCTCCCCAACCACCACCCCGCCCCCCAGCGGCCCAGACCACTTCACTCGCTTGTGGAAAGGGAACAGGCGCTGGCACACACAAACACACGCTGCTTAACACCCCTCTCCTCACCAGCTGTCAGAGCCTCCCCGAGGCACTAGTCAGAAACCAAAAGCAGCCATGCCCTGCCCTTCCCTTCCAGAACACCACGGGGCCAGAATGACCTAGAAAGGAGCTGCTCCTTTCCTCACACTCAGGGTAACCTCGGGCAACTCGCCAAAGCGTCTTTGCAAGCCTCAGTTTACCCGACTGTGAAATGGGGATAATGGTGAACTCAGCTGTGAGGCGTGATGCAATAATCAAGGCACAGGTACTGATGGAACTAGGGGTAAGGCTCACCTCCAAAAGAAAGGCACAGGCCAGCCATCGTATCCCCCACCCCCACTCGCGGTTTACCCCACCCCAGGTCCCAACGCCTTTGCGAAGGCGCGAACCCGGGAGAACGTGGTATTCTGCCGCTTCGGAAATGCCAGGATGGGCTCCGTAACCGGGTGGGACGCGGCGACCCCTTCTCGCCCAACCTAACCTCCCGCCGGCCCACAGGGGCGGGCCATATTCCCAAGTCCACGAGACCCATCCGAGCCAAAAGGCGCCTCTCTCCAGCCCCGGGCGAGACCCCAGACCCCGGCTGAGCACATCTCCGCTCCTCCCACGGTCCGGAGCCCACGGAGCCCTTACGGCTCTCGCAGCGTGGCGGAATCAGGTCAGGTCTTCACTAAGAGAGCTGGACGAGAGGTGGGAAAGGCCCACCCCGAATCGGTCCGTGACTGGTCCTGCAAAAGTGAGGACGGGGGGGTGCCCATGACGGGGCGTTCCCATATATTCTGGGTCGCTCGGGCTCCTGGCCCGGAAAGGTGAGGAGGAGGCTGGGAAGAGGTGAGGCTGGACGACCGGCCCTGCCACGGGGGTCGCCCTGTCTTCCGGCGGAGACCTCCCCTTGCCTCCGGGAGGTGAGGAGAGGGCTGCCCAGGAGGGGAGAGGCTGCCCTGGAAGGGAGCGGTTGGGCTCGGGTGGTCGCTCTCACCCTGGCCTGAAGCGCGGAGGGGCTGCCCCGGGGGGCACTCACCGTCATGGCGGCGCCCCGGGGCGGCGGGAGCAGGAGGCAAGCAGGTGGAAAGGGCTCTTGGGCCGGGCTCAGCGGCGCGGGAGTCCCGCCGCCGCTGCCGCCGCCCCTCTCGGCAGCCGGCCGCCGTTCCTCCGGCCCTTCCCTTCCCCGGCGCTGCTCCGGCCCCTTCCATCCGCCCATAAAACTTTTTTTTTTCAAACTTCCTGGGAGGACCCGAGCGGGCCAATGGGCGGTGGGGGAGCCGGGACAAACAGCGGCTGGGCCGCGGGAAGACCAATAGGAGTGTAGAACGGGCCCGGGGGCGGGGCCTGCCGCTACGGGACAGAAGAGGGAGGGCTGGCGGGTCCGGGCCAGGCAGGGCGGGCCGGGTGAGCGGATGGGGGCGGGGAGAAGGGAGGGCAGGCAGCGCTTCGGGATCGGCTGCACAGGGCGGAAGGTCTCGCTTGCAGGTGACTCCGTTCCGCTATAGCGCTGCAGTGCGGGGTGTGGCCCTCACGTCACCTCTGCTCCGGCTCCCCGCCCCAGCCGCGAGCCTCCGGACGCCGGGGTTTGATGGGGACGTGAGCAAAGCACCCAACACTAACAATTCAGCGGGTCCCACTCCCGGAGCCCTGCTTGTTACCTGTGTAAGCGACTTTCGTCCCCACTAGAGACTTAACAGGAAATTGCCCTTGTCCCCATTTTACAAATGAGAAAACAGAGGCTCAGAGAGGTGAGCCGACTTGCTCAAGGTCAGACAGTAAGACGAAACGGCACTGCTAGGATGTAGTCTTCGCCCAAAGCGGGCCTTCCGTAAATGCCCCCTCCTGTAAGTGGATCTTTCTAGGCTTAAGAACCTCGTTTTGGGTTCCTGTGTGTGGGCGTATACCCGGTTTTTGCGTTCTCAGAGCGTTTGGCAGTTTTTAAAAGGCCTTTTGCCAGCGGGAGCTCATCTGATGCCTGAAGAAGAGGAGGGACCTTTGGCGGAATTTGTTGCTAAATGCATGTAGTAGCTTGTGTGGCATTGTGATTCAAACCCTGTTACTTTAAGCAAGGTACTGACCGGTCACCTCTCTGCCTCAACTTCACCCTCTGTTAAATGGGATAATACTATTGTCTCATGGGGTTGCTCTAAGGCAGAAATTGTTGGGTTGTCTCCCCTCCCCCTCTAAAATCAATAAGCATATCCTCGGGTGAGGAATTAAAAATTAATTAATTAAAAGTAAGATTGAGTGGTGTGATTCCTCCACTTAAAAAAAAAAAGAATAATTAAATGTTAATTTAAGTAAAATATCCAGAACACCCCATTTATCCCTAGTTAGCTATCCTTTGGTAGAAAGGCAGGGGAACTTGGGATAATTGCCATTTCAATTATTCTGCCATCTCAGTTTGGGGATCAAAAATTATTGCCGTCATAATTATAAGTACTGTCGCCATTTCACAGATAAAGAAATGGAGGCCCAGGGAGCTGAAGTTCTTTCCCAGCATTTCCCACTAGGAGTCTCTCCTCCACCCTGAGAAATGAGGCCAAGGATAAGCCCATCTTCCCCTAGACACTGGCCTTTTGGCACAGTGTTTGTTTTGAACAAACAGAAGACATCACCTACCACCAGCGCCTCACCCAGTGGCCTGGGCGTCTTGACAGCCCCCCTTACAGGTTTCCTTGCCCCTGGGCCTCCACTTCTAGCATGCTCAACCCAGTGATCAGACCATTCCCCTGCTCAAAGTTCTTCAACATTTCCCCTGCGAATAGACCAACTCTACATGCTTGTTCCAAGCAGCCTGTGTCCATCAAAATCTGGCCCTTGCCTGCTGTCCTCTGTCATCACACACACACATTTTACATGCTGGTACATAACGCTGGACCACTGGGAGTTCCCAGAATGAGCCAGGTCCTTTGTACCTTGGATGGGATTGTACGTGTTGTTCTCTGCTGTGTCTGGAACACTTCCTGGCCTCTGTGCCCCCCACCCCCAACACACACACACACACACACATTCACTCCCTCACTTTCCCTCCCCTCCCTCTAAATGTTTGCCTGGAAAATTCCTCCTTGCTCTTCAAGCCTCAGTCCAAAGGAAACCAAAGTGCCCCCTGCACAGAGTTGCAATCTCCTTGTCTAAGTCTCCCTGCACCGACTTCCCTTCCACTGCTCCCTGCATCTGTACATTCCCCACTAACGTGGTGACCACGCTGTGTTCTAACCCATCACACGTCAGTATTCTCACCAAACTATGAGCTCCTTGTGGGCAGGGATGGAGTGTTTCTGTCTCTATCTCGGAGCCTCAGCCCACAGTAGGTCCTCAGCAAACATTGGCCAAATGAATGAATGCACAAATGAAGGAATGACCACCTTACCACAACTTGCCCTGGTAGGACAGAGATGGCACAGGCTCGGGGACCCAGGAGCGAGTTATTAAACAGGCCACCAAATGTGGGGGTTATTCAGTCTTAAACTGTTACTCTACTGGGGATAACAATGTGAGGGGTAGAGAAGGCAGACAATGGCCCAAAGCCACACAAGTTAGTGCAGAGACTGAACTCAAGCCCAGTCTTCCTGGCACTTGACCTTGGACTAATTGCACTATCCAGTCAAGAGATGTTTGAAGCTGCTCAAAGGAACTGTCTGGGAGGCTCCACTGGCAGTTCTGCCCCTCAGCTCCCGATTCTCCTCATTCCCGGATGAGAGAACCACTGCAAACTCACCCAGCCTCAGTTGCCATATCTGTCTCATGGAGAAAATGTGTGGAGCCTCTCAGGCCTGCCGGGAGGGCTCAGGGAGATCGGGGTGCGCAGAGGTAGGGGGCGGGACGTGAGGTCAGCCAGAGCAGGGCTTAGATCTCCACTCTACCCCTTGCGTGACCTAGAGCAGTGATTTGTCCTCTTTGAGTTTCCTTTCCTTCCCTGTAACATGGGTAATATGACCCGTACCTGATATGTCTGGTGGTGAGGATTAAAGCAATGAGGTGTGTAATGCACTGAACACAGCCGAGCACATAGTAGGTGCACAACGCCACATTTTGCCGTGTATAATGCACACTTTTTGCCCAAATTTTGAGGGAAAAACAAGGATGCGCATTGCATATAGGAATTAGGACTAAAAACGTGGGTGCACATTATACACGGCAACGGACGGGTGCATGTTGGTTTTCATCGGTGTCATCGTTATCCCGGAGGCCTCTCCCCATTTCTCTCCACTGGGGACTTAGCCTGCCCCTTCGTGCAGGACATGCTTCGCATTGGTAAGGCAGTCCGATAAGATAATTCCTGTCCATGGCTTGAGGATTCCACCCCACCCAGATAATGATATTTTTCTCAATACCCTCTTGCCTTAATTCCCAAAAGGCAGCAAAGAGGAAATTAGGACGTGGGTGGAAAAGTTAGTATTTGGACATGCCCCGCCCCCGCCATCAGGCTACACCTCTGTGCATCCTGATCTCCCTGAGTGTCTCCACGGCTTTTTCTCCATTAGACAGACGCGGCAACTGAGGCTCGGTGAGCTCAGCTGCAGCTACTCGCTCATCTAGGAATGAAGAAAGTTACCAAGAGGCTGGCTCCTCTAAACCCTAGCTTTCTGACCTCGGGCAAGTCAACCCACCTCCCCGAGCCTTAGTCCCTTCATTTATAAAATGGGTATACGACCTCCAACCTAGTGCCGGACCCTGAGCCAGCAAGAGGCTGAGAGTCGGCCTGTCACCGAGAGAAGAGATCCCATGAGCCTGCCCCCTTCTCTCTGGGGGTGAAGGAGGCAAGGGGAAGCGAGCCACAGCAGCCTCCCCTCCCCGCCCTTGAGGAAACCCCGAACCAGAGGCCTGAGTGTTTACAGCCCTCTCTGGGCAGGGGGTGGGTTACGTAATGCCAGATGTTTGCAAAACTGGCTCAGGCCCAGGGCTGAGACACACTTTGCAATCCCAGAGCCCCTCACAGGGCCCTCCTTCCTCTCCTACCCCCCTCCCCGCCCCCAACCTGGCTCTTCTTGGCCCCATCGCTGACTGGGAGCTTTTGGCTGTGAAGACTGTTCAGTGACCCCTCACCTGGGAAGTGGGCCATCCCACTCGGTTGCAGAGACCGGGGGGAGCTCAGGACTCTGCTTTTATCTCCTTTCTCCTGTGGGGCCCCAAATCCCTCCTTTGCAGCCTCTGGCTCTCTTCTTGACTAACACCAACCTCCTCCCTCTCCTCCCCCTCTCCCCACCCTTGCCCCTCCCACCCCACTGAAGCCAGCCTACCCTTCGCCAACTCAGGACCCCCAGGGACAGCAGGAACGGATTGAACAGCGTGGGACGGTCCCCGGGCATCCGCCATGAGGTCACCAGTCGGCCCTTGAGTGGGCTCCCAGCCTTGCCCTCCGCTGGCCTCTTGTCTGCCTGTCAAACAGGGTCCAGTGTTGGCCCCCAGGGCCCTTTCGTGGGATGGGGGATGACTGCAGCCTCCCCTGCCCGTTCTGCCATGCCCACCTCAAAGGCCCAGGGTTCCCTTTTTCGCTTCTCCTAGAACTGCCAAGAACAGAGCTTGTTACCTTGTTCACCTGACATGGTGTTTCCTTGACATGGCTCCTGGGGCCCAGAACCCAGGGGGACATACACTTCGTGACCCTGAAGTCGAACCCCAGGCGGTCAGAAGGAGGGAAGTGCAGGCCTCAGGTACGTATTCAGCCCACACAGGGTTTTCGGGTTATTTTGCATTAGGTCCCAATGTTAAACAATCAAGAGATTTAACCTATAACTGCATATTTCTAAATTCTCCTGAAATATCTGAAGATGTGGGATCCTCTTCCCCATGGCAACAGCCAACTGGAGCCAAAGGGTCACACACAAGTCACCCCCAACAATCCCAAGTCCCTTACCTGCCTACTTCTCTCACCTTTGTGAGACGAAGGAATCACAGACTCCTACAGCCACCTGTCCTCCCATTCTTGGCAGAGCCCCCAAATGGGCACCCTTTGGAGGAAACAGGCCCCAGCAAAGCAGAGGCATTTGCCTAAAGTCACAGAGCAGGCAGAAGTGCGATAGAGCCGAGGTGTCCCAGCTCTCTGGAATCCAGAGATTCGCTAGAGGCAGAACGTGAAGCGTCAAAGCACAGGTCTGGGAGCGCTTTGGGGAAGGACTGCTCTACCCTGCCACCAAGTCCCCCATCACAGCCCTGACCACTAGACCTCGGTCTCCGTGCCATTGCCCTGACCCACCTCTGTCCACACCCAGGCATGCAGAAGGCGCTCATTAAGTGTATGTGAATGAATGACTGAGGCTATTATCAATTCTGTCCAGTCCAGGCTGCCTGGGGGAAGACTGAGAGGTTTCCCATATTGCTGGGATGGGCCTATTTCGTGGAGACTAGAGGGTACCCCTGTATTGCTATTTCCTCTTTGCTCACAAAACTCTGGCCCCAGGAAATATGAAGAAATAACGCAAAAAGAGGAAGCGCAAAGTTGCCAGAGCCCCTGTGAGAGCTGGAAGTACCTTCGGTGACCAGTCCCCTGTCCCTTCCCATTTCACAGATGGGAAGGCTGGCCCACCAAGAGCTTGGAACACTGCAGCTACTGCTTTGCAAGGTCATGTGAGGAATCAGGGCAGGGCCAGGCAGCAGCATAGGGAGAGCAGAGACAGCACGGCGGGGCGGGGTGGGGGGTGGTTCCCAAGCCCCCGCTCTAGTTTGAGTTCAGCCACCAACTGTGTGACCAGGGACAACACACCTGCCCTTTGTCTTCTCATATGCACAGTAAGGGGGGTTGGGCCAACTCCCGCCCCCCACCCCCCCCTGCCTCCGCCCCCAACTCTGACTAGCAGCAGAGCCAGAGTTGGGTCTCCAGGCTGCCAGACAGACACCCCATCAGGCTTCTCAGGAGGTGGCACATGGGACAGCAGAACAGCAGGATGAGGAAAGCAGAGCCCCAAGCAGCCTGTTTCCTTCTCCCTGCCTCCCACCTCCTGCTGCCCTGGGCCCTGAGCTCTGACCTCACCTCTCTAGAGGCTGAGGGTGAAGAGAACAATCTGTTTGGCAGGTCAGGGGGAGGGGCAGGACGGAGCAATGCGTTCCAGTGGCAGCCAGGCCTCAGAGCAGCTTCAGTGGGTCCCACCCCCTGCACATATCTGTCCTGCCCCAGGAGCCTGGAGACCTCGAGACCCAGCTGACGGTGGCACTTCCTTGGCCCCTGTTAATGCTTCTTTGGCTCCAGCTCCTGGAAGCTCTACCTCTTCTCCCAGCCTGGCCAGCCCACCAGAACCAGGACCTTGCCTTGAGAGACAATTGGGGCCAATCTCCTATTTGCCCAAGGGAGGCATTCATTCTAGCTTACCTTGCCAGAGCACTCTAGCAAGTTAAGAGCAGAGCCCTCCGCTCTGACCTCAGGATTGTCCCACCACCCAGGTCCCCAAGCTCCTCTGCTATCCAGCTCCACCTGAGTCCCTCTCCTCAGCGTCCTGCCATGCACACGGATGACCTCATTGCAGAGCCCACCTTGGTATGGATGACCCTGAAGCTCAGCTCTGAAGACCTCAGCCCACCTCCAATTTGTTTTCCCATCCCTTCCCCTACCCTCCCCATGTGCCCACACCCAAGACCCAACTACCGAGTCTGCCCGCTTCTGGTCAGTCAGTAAGTCTTGGCCTCCTCTTGATTCTGACTCCTCACGCTCCTCTGATTGGAACTGGAGATAAGAAAGAACACAGTTTAGTCCGG
Source organism: Mormoops blainvillei (assembly GCA_004026545.1). NCBI lineage: Eukaryota > Metazoa > Chordata > Mammalia > Chiroptera > Mormoopidae > Mormoops > Mormoops blainvillei. The sequence goes on along the minus strand of PVJD01004055.1, from coordinate 10,162 downwards.
GTTACTCCCCAGTTTCCATCCATCTACCTTCTTATCCATCCATTCATCATCCATCCAACATCCATCTAGATCCAACATCAATAGATGCAATGGTTGCATGATGGTATCCATGCAACCATCCAACATCCATCCTACCTTATCCACTCACCCATCTATCCAACATCCGTGATCCCATTTACACATGTATCATCCTCTATTCGTCATCTACCCATCCATCCTACATCCATGTATCTTTCCTCAATCCATCCAGCGTCCATTCATCCACTATCCATCTACCTGTCCTTCTACCATTCATTCATCACCCATCATCCATATTCTACAGCATTTACCTGTCCATGCATCATCCATCCATCCATCCATCCACCCATCCATCCATCCATCCCCGCCATCTGTCATCTAAGCAACATCCATCTATCCAACATTATGTGTTTCATTCATCATCCACGTATCTATCTGTCTATCCATCTGTCATCCATCCAACATGTATTTATTACTTGCCTGGCATATATCCCCTACCCATCACCCATTCACACATCCATCATCAGTGATTTATCCACCATCTACCCATTGGCCCACCCATCTTTTATCAGTTTCTTGCACTTAAGCCTCCATGTATTCACTAATCAACCATCCACTGAGCTGAGCTCCTCCACTGTGTCCAGCCGTGGGCCAGGGGCCATAGGGAGAGAGATAAAGTAGGCATAGCTCCTGCCCCCATAGAGTTCACGTGTCTTATGGGGAAATGACAACTAAGTATGACCAGATGGAGGGTAACCAGAAAGCCCAGAAGGGAGACATCACCAGCCTGGGGAAAGCATCTCAGAGCAGGACACCTGATCTAAGACTTGAACAATGAACAGGCATTGAGTGGGTGAAGAAGGAAAGGAAGGGCATCCTGGGCAGTGGGAACAGCACGCACAAAGGCAGGGAGATGCGCTCACAGAGCTCTGCGGCCAACTCGGCACAACTAGAGGGCAGATCTGGGGTAGAAGGAAGGCCGGGAGGCCTTGAATGCCATGCCAAGGATTTACACAGAGGGTGAGCAATTGGAGCCCCAGCAGGGCCTCGTGAGTGCTTCCGTCACCATCTGTGGAAAGGCCCTGAAGCACGTGCTGCTCCCACCCCCAGTCACCATCTCCCAACCTCCCGGGGACCCCTGAACCTCACTGTGGAGTAACTCTAGCTGAAGAATCTCTCTGTCCTCCGTGTTCCCTGTGACCCGGCACCCCAGAGCCCGCTGGGACACAGCATCGCACCCTCTGGTCCACCTGCCTCCCCAACAAGCCTGACAGCAACTTCTTGTGCGGAGACCCTCAAGTCCCACTTTTGCCCTGAGGGCAGAACCAAGCTGGCTTCTTCCTGCATCTCTGGTGTTTGTACATTGAGTTGGTTAGAGGACAAGTGGATAAACAAATACAGGGGTGGGGAGCTCCTAGTCCTGCCGTGGGCTCTGAGGCATCATGCCAAGGATGGTTAAAAGCCTGGGCTTCGGAGCCTACACTGTGATCTCTCTTCTCACAACTTATACAGGTGTGACCCCGGGCAAACGTCTCACAGTCTGAGCCTTGTACATGGCATAGCATGCAAAGCTCCCAGACCAGGGCCTGGCACACACAAGTCCTCAGGGTCAGATGAACGAGCAGGAGCCTCGCATCACCCCAGTGGTACCTGTCAGGAAAGGAGTTGGTCCTATTCTGCAGGGGAAGACTGGGGCCAAGAGCGGCTAGGTGTCCAAAACCACGTGCGCATTCCGGGCGCCGAGGCAGCTGCAGGGCCCTGGCCTCCAGGACCCTCCCCACTCAACACCTTCAGGTAAAATGCTCCAGACAGCGCACCAGGGTACCACTGACTCTGTGACCCTGCCACGGGGCCAAGAGGGCAGAGGAGGGACTTGGTGAGCACCTGCTCTGTGCCAGGCATTAAGCTTACTTCGCACATGGGTCCTCATTTAAGCAGCCTGTCTCAGCAGCCAACTCAACCCAATGAGCATGCGCAACCTCTTCACTGTGCCTGAAAGGAACTGTAAGGACCAGAGAGGGGTAAGTGAGGCTGTCCTGGACTGTGAGGACCCTGGAATCCAGCCTGGGGAGGGGACACGACCACACTGGCTTCAGTCCCAGCCAAGGTCAGGTAGGAGCCACCAAGGCAACACAAACCAGGTGTTGTGGGGCCGGGAGGGGAGAAGGCCCTGGTCACGGCATCTTGCTTGAGGCCTCAGGGTGGTCTGCGCCGAGCAGACCTGGGGTCTACCCCTGCCCCATCCCTTACTAGCTATGTAATCTTGGGCAAGTGGCTTGACCTCTCTGTCTCAGTTTCCTACTTGTGAATTAACAGCGCTATTTTTCATGAGGTTGCTATGGAAATTAAATGAGGAAAATACCCGTAAGAAATTCTGACCAGGGCCAAACACACAGGAGATTCTCACAGGAGTACTGGTCATTATCGCCGATGTCCATTTTGGTGGTTGGGGAGGTTTTGGTTGAGGGGGAGGACTGGGGCTGAGCTTTGGGGGTTGCACAGGAGCTGAGAGGAGGTCTTTTGAGGACACTTGTCTGGTGTGAGGCTGTCCCTCAGAAGGGAGACTGACTTACCTCCCACTCTGGTGAGCTGGGGCCCTCTGCAGGGCTCCTACTCCCCAGGTGACCCGGCTCCTCCAGACCAGCCATGGCCGTGGTCTCTGCTCCACTTGTCACTTTGGTCTTTGGCCACTGGGTGGAGATGCAGGCAGAGCTGGGTGGCTGGGCCAAGCTCTGGGACCATTGCCCAGGGCTGTGTCCATTGACTAGGGTGGCCTCCGCCCCGCCATCAGGTTGGCTGTGTGTGTCTCTCTCAAGGGCATCCTTTGTGCCTGGGGAACCCAGCTCTGGCCCTGAAGCTGTGGCTGGGCCACCCCAGTGTCCAGCTGTGTCCTTTCGGGGCAGCTGGGCCTGTAGGAGCTCCAGGAGGCCTTCTAAATCCAGCCTTGGAAGACGGGAAGCAAGCGCCGGCTCCTCTGTGCGGGCCCAGGCCCCCTCTCTGGGTACCCCAAGAAGGCTCACCAGGTCCCTCCAGTCAAGCTCCAGTCGCCTCTCAGGGCTATGCAGGTGTGCGTACACTCCCTCAGTTCCCCGGCCCACAACAGTAGCTGTCTCAGGCCTCCAGGAATTCGAGAACTCTGCTGGGCCTTCCCTGGAGTTCTCTGGGAGGCTCATAGGCTGGGGAGGAGGACTGAACTGCTGCTGCAGGCTGCCCCAGCCCCTCTGAGCTGGCCTGCCAGGGGCCTTCTGCAACCCATTACTGGGGGGCTCCTCCCAGGCCTCTGACTGCCCCCTGTGGCACGGGAAGCCACCCAGCTGCCCCCAGCTCTCCTCGGACTCCCTGAGTGGGCCCCTCCACGTTCCCTCCGGAGCTCTGGCAGCCCCACGGCTGGGCTCCCCAAGTCCCTGCCAGCCCCCCAGGCCAGGGCCCTCCTCCTGGCTGCTCCAGCCTCTCTCCGGGTGTCTGTGAGGGGCCCGGGATCCTGGCATCTCCTCCTGACTCTGCCACCCACCCAGAGGCTGTCTTGGGCCTGCCCGGCCACTCTCCGGACGTTTCTCTGTTCGCGGCTGCCTCTCAGAGGTCCTGGCTGATGTCCTTGGGGGCGGTGAGGACCCCTGAAGCCGCCGGTCCCCCTCAGGTCGCCTCTGGGGGCTCCTGGGAGGAGGGGGCTCTGCTCCGCTCCTCCGGGCTGGTTCTGCCTGCTTCGCGTGGGGTGTGGTTACCTGAGGATGAGGTGAGGGGGTGGGTAAGGCTCCGGAACCCTGACTGGGTGGACTCTGTTGAGGAGCAGAGGAAACTGGGGTCTTAGCCAGGCCCCAGGGAGAGGCAGGCTGCGTCCTCACCGCAGCCTAGATTAAAGCAGGTCAAAAAGGACCCAGAATCTCTGCATTCCCTCCCTGGGGCTGTCTGCTCTTCCCTCTCACCCACTCTCCCCAGTTCCAGAAAGAGATCTGCAAAGAGCTGCTCACTTTCCCGGCTTCCCCCTCCCCCAAGATATTGATTCCAACCTGGGCTATCAGGTGCACGAATTTCCACTACCAATACTCCATTCCACTGGCTCAGACCTTGCCCTCTAAGAGTTTCTTTAAAAATAGAAATCCCCGCCTTGGAAGATATAGCCCTTAGTGCCGGACTGCTGCGTCTAAGGCTTTCCCTGAGAACTCAAGATAGCAGCTACCCAATGAAAGAAAGAAACAGCACGGAAGGGCCATCTTCAAAGGACTAATTTGGGGTTCTCCTCAATTTTGCCAAGAGCTGCTGGCTCTTCGGGAGGGGGAAAGCTAGACACCCATGACTGGGACTCTGACCCTTTCATCAAGGACCTCCCTTCCCAGGACCCCTGCCTGGCACCTGGGGGAGGGAAAAGCAGTGGCTTGCCCCGTGGGGTGCAGGGCCCGGGGCAGGCTGGCAGTGCTCACCTCCCTGCTGAGGGCAGGGCTGGACTGTCTTCGGAGAAGCTGGCTCTGACCTTGGCCGGGCCGCTGTGACCGCCCCTCGTCCCGGGCCTGGAAGGCCCCCGGTGCCTCGGACTTCCTATGAGCAAATGCAGCCGCCCCTCTGAGGGCCTTTGGGACTGCCCCACTCCCAGCACCCACCTCCTCTACTCCCACCCCCCGTGGGGAGGAGATATGGGAGATCCAGAGACCCATAGCTGAAGGGCCCTAAGGGAGGGAGGAGCCTCTCGGGGCCTCAGTATCCCCTTCTGAGAAAACGGTGATGTCCATGTCTGACACCACTCTGCCTGCCTCATGGGGTGGTTGTGGGGATTAAATGAGAAAAGGGATGAGCAAGGGCGGGGGCTCAGACTCGGCCTTGACTGCCTCACCCAGGACTTCCTGTTTCTGACTGCCACCCGGCCAGCAGCCCACCTCTGAACCCCAGACAAAGGTTAGACTGGTCTTTGTGGGAATTAAGATTTATTGAGCACCTACTGGTTACCAGGCACTGTGCACACACGATCATAGTGGCAAACATTTATTGAGCACTTCCCGGGTTCCAGGTGCCAAGCACTGGTACCATCGCGTGTCATCTCACACAGCCCACGAGGCAGAGATGGGGGATGCAGTAGGGTACACGCTCCCATATTCCATTCTTTCTGCCATCTTTCTGTCCACACAGTAAGTTTTGGACAGAAAGGCGGGGTCTGGACCCACCTTATTCCCCCTTAGCACTAACTAATGGGATTCATGGACCTGACCTTGAAAACCCATTAAAAATAGAAATCCCCGCCTTGGAAGATATAGCCCTTAGTGCTGGACTGCTGCGTCCAAGGCTTTCCCTGGAAACTCAAGATAGTGGGCCTCCCAGCTGTTGCTAACACAGCTCTTGGGAAGATCAGGAAGAAGAAACGTTCTCTCTTCCTACACAACTCCAGCAAGACCAACATAAACTGTCCATGCAAATGGCATTTCTAAGGCACCTGGATTTCAGGGATCATTGCCACGTCCGACAAAGATAGCCTCTAAGCTGTAAAAACTCCCTAGTTCGACTTAGTGGTTTTACTTAATCATTGGTAACCATGCTTATTAATACTTATCATGACATCTCTGTTGCACATAAGAACACCAAACATAGGTGAGGGGTCAAAACAAAAGACCTGACCAACTGAATCGAACATCTAGTCCAACAGGGTGTGAGAGTCGGCCGTGTCCAAACTGGCAAATGGAGATGTATCCCTGGTGGCTGAGCTGAACCGGGGGAAGCTGGAGAAAGGGCTGAGCCTTGACAGAGCCAGCAAAGAGGGAACTAAGGGGAACCTCTACTCAGGTCTGAGAGGGGGCTGTGCTGGGCAGCCTGCCCCCAGCTTGGGAGCCATGCTGGAACGCTACGGAGGCTTCGGAGAGTAGGCAAATGACAGGCTTGGGGTCTGTTGTCTACAGCTTTTACCAATGGCATTAGAACCAGATCCATAGCATAACTGGAGTTTTTAGCAGGTCTTATCGGTTGACTCAGCGGGAACCAAAGCTTTCCACTGGAGTAAATAAATGTTTCCAAGGTTGAGGGTTGCCTGATCAGGTTCATTTTTTCAACTCATTTGAAGTAAAAGAGCTTCCTTGCTCTGTGAGCTCTGAGGCCTTAGAGGGCATTTCCCCCAGAGCCAGGGTGTAGCAGCCTCTGGCAAGCAAAAGCCCCAAGTGTGACTAGGTGGGGAGGACACAGTGACAACAGTGGGGAAGCCTCCATGTGGGGTAGCAAAGGCACGGGTGCGTTCTCTCTCAAGCAAGTGCATTTTCCACATAAACTACAGCTTGCTCAGCTCCTCCTGAGAAGTTCCCCCACACCCCGCCCCACTTCGTGGAATTGAGAAACAGGAACGAAGGACTCAGGTAGAATCAGGTAGAGATGCCAGCAGAGACCCAGCCTTTCTGATACTGAAGCAACAGCGTCCTCAGGCCACCTAATTCCTGAGGGCTGGTGTGGCTGCACGGAGGGTGACAAAGGAAATGAGTTTCCTTTGGAAGCTCGGATGGGCTCTTCCATCACTACAAAGTATTAAAGGACAAAGCCGTCAAGTCTAGCAAATTCCATGAAGGCTCTTTTGAATTCAAGAGACTATGAAGTTCTTATATGATTATAAGAGATTCCAAAGTCATCTGGGGCAGGGGGGAATGAAGATATCAAGCCAAAATTCCTAATCCTTTAATGTGATAGCCCTTTGAGGAAAAGTTTCCAGGCTCAGTTAGTATAATGCTTGGACAGAGTAGATGCTCAATAAATACACGTCGAATGAAATGGGAGACAATGAAAGTGCAGCTCTCAACCACCCACTCATAAATTTCAGTCTTCCAGATCCTTGAATAGGTTTCAAAATTTCATTTTCAGAGGACAAATGATTTTCTACTTGGAAAAAGTGCCATACAACAGGAGAAAATGTAATTACTTGGTAAAGTTATAAAACCTTGGTTGCAAGGTAAATAATCTATTTCACCAAAATATATACGTGAACTATATGCAATTTTTACATGTCAATTATACTTCAATAAAGCTAAAAAAAGACAAATAACCTATGTCAAAGAGATAAAATAAATGAATAAAAGGATCTGTGTAAAAGCAATTAAGTGATTAATAAAAGTATAAACAAATTTCAGACTTCTATTATAAACCTTTATCTCTCTAAAAGTTACTCCAGTAAGAAAAAAGAAAGACAGAAAGAAAGAAAGAACTACTGGTTTAAAGACCTTAGTGTCCCTGCTGAGTTATCAGATAGAGTCAAAGTAGGCAAATTGAAGTCTGACTGAAAATAGTAATCACAAAGAGGCAAAGACAAAGGGGATTTTTCAGGGAGTGAAACTATTCTGTATGATACCATAATGGTGGATACATGTCGTTATACATTTGCCCAAGCCCACAGAACATATAACATCGAGAGTGAACCAGAATGTGAACTATGGACTTTGGGTGATAATGATGTGTCAATACCGGTTCACGGTCTGTAACAAAAGTGCCACTGGGGGCAGGGTGGGGGGGTGTTTGTTGACAGTGAGGAGAGGCTGTGCCTGGGAGGGTAACAGATTACATGGGAATTCTCTCTACTTTCCACTCAGGTGCACTGTGAATCTAAAACTGCTCCAGAAATTAGTGTTGTTTTCTTTTAATTTAAAAAAGGCGAAAGAAAGAATTAGATGAATGGTGGAGCCCATAAAGGTTGTCACCTGGGAGGTAAATGGATTGAATTTGCTGGAAAGGAAATGTGAAGAATACCGATGAGGTTTCTCATGCAGATTCTAGTCTAAGAGAAAATGTTGCCTAAGGGACAGCAGAGCGAGGAATTCTGGGTGCAAAATATTACTCACTTTTTAGGGTGATGGAAATGTTCTAAAATTAGGTTGTAGTGGTGGTTGTACAACTCAGTCTTGGTAAATCCACTATAATGCATTACGCACTGACAGTTTCGAGACTTCCAGACTTACTTCTTTGTTATTCTCTGGACCCTAACTAAGGGAATTCCAGGCCTGATACTGAAAACTCCTGAGGCTGGAACTGCTGGAGAAAGGAGCCTCAGCCAGATCGAGGGGCGGGAGGGTGGGGGGCGCGAATGTCTCCCCGCCCTCGGCTGTGGGAAGGCAGATGATCTGCTGGGTCGGAAACTGCCCGTGCCAGTGGCGCCACTGACCAAGGAGACTCGCAGGATCCCTGGACTTCAGGCATTGTTGCTGTGCCCCAGGAAAGTAACCTTTAACCTCCCTAAAGCCTGTGATTCTGAGTTCTCTTAATTGAAATTAATGGCTCTGGTCATTGGTTTTAAATTGACATCTCTGTCTTCTGAGAGGCACAAGAAAGTACCGTGACGTTTCTTTGTTAAGGCAGAAAAAAAATCATGGGCACTTTCTTCTCCCTCACATAAGAAGGGGAAAAAAATGAAACTGACCTGCGACTCTGGACCAAATGAAGGGTCTGAGAGTTTAACCTCATTTTAATTAATGTCCTAATGTTCTAATTTTACAGATGAGAAAATCGAGGCTCAGGTAGGTTAAATCACTTTATGGGGTCACAAAGGTGAGGAGTAGCTTTGACCCAGGATTTGAACCCCACCTGCCAGAGCCTGGTCTTTGCTCTTAACCACGAGACTATGCACGGTATCACTTCCGCGTCAAAAAAGACTCAACACAGGGAAAGAGAGATGAAGTGACTTGCCCAAGGCTGCACAGCCAGTATACGGCAGGGTGGGGTCTGAACCCTTACCACCTGGCAACTTCAACTTCCACCTGCCCTGCTGCCGAGCCTCCTCCCCAGCCCACCTGGCTGACCCCCCCTGGGCTCACCTGCGCTCTTGCCCGAAGAGGCGCTCCACCTCTGCGCGGCCAGGGCTGCGGGTTCGGCCCCCGTTGCTGCCCTGGGGCCCTGGCTCCCTCTGTGCCAGCCTCCTGGGCGGGGGCAGGTCGGCCAGCATGGTGTACTCCTCCCTCTCCAAGTTGTGCCTGGTCTCCCCGGGGGGTGCTGAACCCCGGGAGCCCCCTGAGCTGCCTGGCGGAGGTGAGGGTGCCAGGAGTGCTAGGTCACTGGGCGGGTGGCGGGGTGGGGAGGAGGCACGCGGTGCATCCCGGTGCCCAATGCAAACTTGCGGGGGTAGCACTGGGGAGCCATGCAGAGAGTCGGTGGAGGGGGCCAGGCTCTCCATACTAGTCCCAGGGGGGTCCTGAAAGAAGAGGGAGGGCTCGGGGGCCTGGCGTGGTGGGGAAGAGAAGGAGGGTGCATCTCGGTGTCCAATGCACACAGGGGTGGGGATGTGGGGGGGCTCGTGAAGAGAGTCTGTGGAGGGGACAAGGCTCTCGGTGCTGGCCCTGGGGAAATCCTGGAACAAGAGGGAGGGCTCAGGGGTCTGGCGCGGTGGGGAGGAGGCCCGGGGTGCATCTCGGTACCCAATACACACAGGTGGGGGGAACTGAGGAGGGTCATGCTGGGGAGACTGGTTCTCAGCATCTGATGTGCCTGGGAGGAAGGGGAAGGGGTCGAACTGGGTGTGGCGAGGGGGTGAGGAGGCCCGGGGGGCATCCCGGTGTCCAATGCACACTGCTGGGGGGATGTAGGGAGGTTCATGGTGGGTTGATTCGCTCTCAGAAGCATGAGGGTCTGGGAAGAAGGGGAACGGGTCGTGCTGCAAAAAGCGAGGAGGCGAAGAGGCTCGGGGGGCATCCCGGTGCCCAATGCACACAGCACATGGAGGCTGGGAGGACTCGAAAGAGGTCTGGGATGCCCCGCGGGTGAGGTACAGAGGTGAGGAAGTCCGTGAGGCACTGTGGTGGCCCGGGTTGTGGGAAGAGGAAGTGGCCCGGGAGGGTGAATTGTGCTGGGCAGGACCAGAGGAGGACTGGGGTGAGTCACGCTGAGCTGGTCGAGAGGGAGATGAGGTCTGAGGCCTGTCACCTTGGGTTGGCCGAAGGGCAATGGATGCCCAGGGAACCTCACTTTGCTTGGAGCGAGATGGGGAAGAGGTCCGTGGGCCATCACTCTGGGTCGGCCGGAGGGGAAAGGAGGCCCAGGGAATGTCTTTGTTAGTACGATGTGGGGAAGAATTCCTGGGATTGTTCCGTTGACTGGAGCGACGGGAAGATGATGGTCCAGGGTTGCTCTGTTGGGTGCAGCACTGAGGGGAGGAGCTTCTGGGGTTGTCCCGCCGAAATGAAGAGGTTTGTGGGTTGTCCCG